>QGOB01002521.1:0-13041 GCA_003313055.1 Termitomyces sp. MG145 | reverse complement strand
TTTTACCTGAGAACTACTTGAAAGAAATATGACAACTGTTTACAAAGGAACACATTAAGATAAACATTATGTTTTTCTCTAGAAAAAGACTAGAAACATTATTCATTTTTTCTATCCGTATTGTAGGAAAAATCAAAAGAAAAAGAAATTGTTTTCCTCAAGGAAAAGCATTGAAATTGACTTTTTCTTTTTTGTTTCTCAAAATAAATTTTATGTAATACATGATAAAAACTAATTAGAAATTATTTGACATCTTTCTAATGGGTTTTTCTTACCAAAAAATCTCCCAGTCCCTGCAGTGATCACCTAATCTGTCTGATTAGATACTACAAGACCAGATTAGATTATGGCAGATTTGATTAGATAAGGTTGGATTGGCCAGCATTGTTAGATATCTTGAAATTATCGTTATCTTGCAGTCAGTGCCAACTGGGTTGTATCATCTCCTCCTTGACTGAAAATCTGACTGTTCTCAGTCAAAAAGAAAATCCTCTAAGTCTTGTGACTGTCAGACATGGTCCATGTGCTGTTGGTCTGTGCATTATTCCAAAAACTTATAAAAGAATTCCAGTGAAACTTTGGACTTCAACATTTCATCCCTTCTCACTACTCTTTTCACTATGTTGACACCTGTCTTCTTCAATTACATGACACCTCTGCCTGCTTATCAGCTGCCCATGAGTTCCTGGAGAAAACTTACAAGGTTATTGAAATGAGATTGTCTTTATTGGCCACTAATCCTCAAGCAGCCATTACATCAATCCTATTAACATATCTGTACTGGTTTGAATCAGCTAGTAGTAGTGGGATTGTTTGGACTGAGCAATAGGCAGTTGGAGAAGAGTGCTAGGTGTTGTATGCCCAATACAAGGTAGAGGCCATTGTGATTGGTAAGCCAAATTTGATGGTTTATAAATGCCTGCATTAATCTTGTGACAGATGATTTTGCAAACTTCTTTCTTTTGAGTAGAAAGTATTGGGCAATTGTGCTGTATGCAAGGTACAGTGGGAAGAAGTCTGGCAGAAGCTACCTCTTTCAGAGTCTTCTCAAACAAATGCTTTGTCTTGCTTAACAACAAGATCAGACAGCATGTTAAGCTTGTCAGCAGTGGAAAACCCAGTATCATGCTCTTTTACAAAGGTTGCTCAGTGTTTGGAAACAATTGGTGGTCTTAAAGGGAGGGGGATTTGAGTCCAATATGGGAATGGTGGCTAATGAATTGCCAGTGATACATTGCTCAATTCTAAAGTCTTTGCTAACTTGACTAGCAACAGGCTTGATTTTCAATGCAACAGGTTTGTATCTCTTTTTAACCTGGACTCCTTTGCATTTTTGGCAGATTGTTAAGCATAACAGCAGGAAAAGGACCATTAATGTAGACTGAAGTTCTACCTGAGTTACTATTGCCATAAGATGTGGGTATAATGGCATGGCTTAAGATTAATGACTTTCTTTGTTGTAGTGATGCAAAGTAAGCATTAACAGGTATATTGTGTCGAGACAGGTTACAAGTGGTAGCATATAAATAAGCAAGAGAGAGAGAGATTTTTGTTGAGATGTTCATTTGCAAGTAAGTTATTGTCTAGCAAGACAGAGGAAGTAGCAAAGGTGTTATGGGTATCAGTGTCATACTCAATGATGACCACTACATCTCTTTCAGGAGAGTCATTAGGCATGGTGGGTGGTGAGGATGGGGCCAAAAGCATTTGGGTAATTCAGTACCAAACTAGAGATGAATCTTCTGGCATTTATAACATCCTCTGAGAAAGGTTGGGATTGTGCATCTAATGCCAGAATTTGGGTCAGTAATTGTGTTATTGTTGTTTTAGTATTGCTAATTGTGTTAAAAACACTTGTCAATACATCAAAAGGGCATCCTAGCAAGATGTCATAAGCCAGGGATCAAAGAACATGGATCTGGAGATAGACAGTAAGGTTGCAAATGCTACAGAGGATGTTTTGTGCTAAATCAAGAGAGCAATCCAAGATGCCATTAGTGCTTTGCATGTTCAGATTGTAGGAGATGCCTCAAGCATTAGCAACTTTGATGGACATGGAGGCCACTGTCCACTATGCATTACACTTCTTCCTGTTGATCTACTAGCAGCATTAATGACCAGAATGGATTAGATGTCCTTAGTAATTGTAAGCTTAACAGGCTCTTTGCCAGGGGCTAACAACTCAATACTGGGTCAACAGAGGTGATGTTTGCTTGGAGTTTGTTAGTAGCTGCAGTGACAGGAGGAGGGTTTTTAAGTGAGAAAGTTGGTAAAGTGTTATAGTAAACATCATGAGATTCCTGATAAGTGTTGATGTTAGGAGGAGGTGTGCACCTGGAGGTAATGGCTGTTCAGAACTGGTTTCTGATATCATGTGATAGGTAGGATACATAATTCTTCTACTGAAAGTGTGACCTTTATCTGCAAGACACAGTCAAAGACTTGCTTGGTCTACTCAATATTGTAGATGGATGGCATACTGTGGTAGATGGGGTCAGTCTGTTTATCTTGTACACCAAAATGCCTGTTAATGGGTGGAGCATAACAATTAGGTATTCCAGAAACTGGGTGGAAGGGAGGATCAGCTGTGGGTACATTAGGACATTCTGGTGCTTTCCCTTTATATTAGTGGCTGGTGGAGCAGAGGTGGAAGGGCTGGGATTATTGTTTACCAGAGTGCTAGGCATGGGCAGTTTGTCATTAGCAGCAGTAGGTGGTACCAGTTGATATCCCTTAGCATGTAGGATCTTAACTCCATCAGATACTTTGGCAGGTTAGCAGAGTGCATGCATAAAGTTCCTTTTTGATGGCTTTGATTTGCTCTTCCTGAAATAGCACTTTGGGACAAGTGCTTTGTGGATAAATGTCTGCTATAGCACTGCCTGCTCTGCATTGGGGTTGGCATTAGAAGAAAGATGACCTGTAACAGTCTGATTAGGGTTTTGGTGATACCATTTGTCAACATGATCCATGTATAAATGCTTGCTAGAGTAGTTCAGTATCATAGTGCCCAAGGGCAGCATGATCTTGCCTTCCACATTGTGCCAGATTTGCCTTGCTGGATAAAGCTTTCTCAATACATGCAATTACCTTGGACCATGATATGACCAGTATTGCCACAAAAGTGGCAGCTGTTGATAGCATGCCTAGGTAGCCTCACTTAGGCACTATTTCCTGCACTGAGTATGACTTCCATATCCTATTCAATGCAAGCCAAGGCATTAACAATAGCAGCTGTCACAGTGTCCAAAGGCTCCTTCTTGGTGATTGTAACAGGCAGAGCAGCTGAAGGTGAGATGATGGAAGTACTAGTTGCACTGGTTTTTGCTAAGCCAGTGGATGTGTTGATGCCTTTGAGAACCCATTTAGCAGCATTGAAGACCTGATCCACTTCATAGGAGTCTTCAGAATGATGGTACCAGTCTTTGCGATAGTTCTGATAATACAGGTAGACTTGAAGATTGGTGACTCCGTAGAGGCTTTGTGAGGTATGATCAAGTGAGATGTAAAT
The DNA here is from genome assembly GCA_003313055.1 of Termitomyces sp. MG145. Lineage (NCBI taxonomy): Eukaryota > Fungi > Basidiomycota > Agaricomycetes > Agaricales > Lyophyllaceae > Termitomyces > Termitomyces sp. MG145. The sequence goes on along the minus strand of QGOB01002521.1, from coordinate 9,530 downwards.
CCTGGAAGTGGAGATTTGGTGTACATAGCGGCTACCATTGCGCAAATAAAGGTTGCGCCCATTGTGTTGGCCAGTGTGACCTCTATAACTGAACCCTTGCTTACTGTTTTCAAGGCCTCAGGTTATGAGAATGCATGTGATCATGCAAATCTTAACCTTTCCAAGTCTTAAGAGCCTCTACAGAACTGGAGAGATCGTGTAAGGCTGTGAGTCTGCATGAATGCTGAGCTGGGCCAGAGCCTTTTGCTAGAAGAAGTATGAATTGACACCAGCAAGAAGCGCACAGCAGGCTGTGCCTGCTTAAGCAGTGCCAAGACGGACGAAATCTGGAGGTTCCATTTTACCGATGCCGACCAAGTGGCTGTTTCTGATGAGATTATGTAGACGTCGTGCTCTGTTCAAGGTAGATTGAGCCATTCATCGCTCGTAGAATATGGATGTGAGTAGAGAAGTCAGTCCAACATACGGAAAGTTTGGCAAACTACCGTCTGCAGTTCTATCTGTTTGCACCACTCTTGACTAATGCCATCTGAAACTCTATATTTGCACTGCTCTTTCTCACGTGAGAGGTGTGCAGTTACCCTATTTCATTTTGTTATTTATTCTTATTTATTTATCTATCTTGAGGGTACCGCTGTCGGTATTGACATGTGTAATAGGCTTTGTGTTTGTTGCCACTCCAAAGGGAATGCTATTAAACACCAAGTGTGGGAGGGATTGGTGGCCATGATCTACTCTTAATCTATTCACTAAAACCTCCATGGCTTCTCTCCAGACTTTCAGGAAGTCACTATTTCTTGGTAGAATGTTCTTCCTTCAACACTAGAGTGACTTTTTCCAGTCATGGTGATTCCTCTTCTTGTGCTTAGGTTTGCAACTGAATGTTTCATCAAGTCCTTCTCTATCCATCTCTTATTTTCCTTTTTTGAACAGCTTGTGGTTAAATTATCTATAAGTAACTGTGAATCACTCATATTGTGAAGTGAGGCTTCTGCTGGGACTTTCTGGACTGTTGCAATCACAGAATATATTTGTATTGTATTATTAGATTCTTCTACCAGTATGGGTAGTTTGAGGAATAGGTTCTCCTAGTCTTCTAGGCCAAACCCACACCTGTCCTGCTATTGCTTCAACCATTTCTTCCATTTAAGATAAAGGCTAGCCTTCCCCAGGCATTCAAAGACTACTTGCAAGTGCTGTTTGTGCTCCTCAATGGAGTCTGAAAAAATGAATATATTGTCCAGATAGACATGCATAAACTTTCCAATTACATCTTGGAATATGGAGGTCATCAACCTCTGACTGGCACATTACAATTGCCAATTTGCATGATGTTACTCACAAACATCCCCATAAAGGACAAAAACAGCATTTTGGGAATGTCTTCTGTCCATATGTGTACTTGCTCATATGCATCTGTTAGGTCAATTTTTGATTAATATTTTGCCTTGGCTACATCTTCACAGATAGCTTCCTGGTCAGGAAGTGGAGTTACATCTTTGACAGTATTGTCATTGCACTGTCATGCATCCAAAGCTATCCTGAGTGTCCCATATTTCTTGGGAATACAAAGCAGGGGAGCTGCTCAAACCGCTGGCTGTGGCTCCCATCATTTTGCATTAATGTACCAATTCATTTTTTTGTGAAGCTGATCTTGTAATGCTTGAGGACATTGAGGCAAGTGGTACTTATACTGCTTATTCTTGTCTATGAGATTAATCTTATGGTTCATCTCCCTCCATGGAGGCAGTTCCTCCTTCATCTTGTTGACAATATTAGCAAACTCTTGCTGTCACTGGTGGTGCAGATGAGGTATGTCATCCTCTGTAAGGCCTGTAGCCTTGGCTTTCCTCTTAGGTATGTATGCTTGGCACAGCCAAACCTTACATTAGAATCTATCCTGTAGTGCGTGTAAATGCACTTTACTAAAGTCTTCTACATTCAGCCTAACTGTAGGCTGCAACATTAGTGGTCTAGTTGATTTCTTTGATGAAGGTACACTTATTGCCTTCAGCAATATACTCCCAACAAGTCATCTACTAGCTGATTGAGATAGTTGTGCATATGATCCACATGGATCCTAACTGCCTCATTCATTCCAGGCATGCTTGCACACAGATCATGAAGCACAGGCATTGAAAATGCCCTCAACTGCTGACTGACAGGCTCTGTCACCTGCCACACCCCCTGAGTGGGAGGGTATATCTGCCTATTCTCAGATTCCAGGCAATCTCTGTTTTTCCTGTTGTTTTGACCCTGGTCTTCATTGTCATGGTTGTTATTATGATGTCATTGGTGGTCCTCATCTCTGGGCTTGCTACTATGATCACTCCCCCCTGAATCTCTGTCTAGCTTGCCTGCCAGCTCTGCCTGTACAATGAATTGTTGCTGCATATTTACCACTGGTGTAACTCCATCACACTCTTCAAACACTATGCCCTGGTCATCAATCATTGACTCACCATGATTGTGCAAGTCCTATTTGCATATGCACTGGTAAATTAATGCAATCATTCCAGTTGTCTACTATGTGGACATGTCTAGCCCTTAGTGGTGACTGAGTGAGCTTGATTGGGCTCTGAGGCTCATTTGCCTCCTCTTTGATCATCACATGCTTGTGAGGTGTCTTTACCTTGGGTTCCCTACTTGGTGCATCAAGCTCCAACAGTGTAGTGATCACCACTTCCACTTCAGACAATGCCTATCATGGCACTCCACTAGTATTGTTTCAATCCATTGCCACATTCTGACATCAAACAAAGTCCTGTTGGAACTCATTTGCCTGCCATGAGGCATTGAGAATGTCCATTGCTTCTGCAATGACAGGAGCTTGCTGACACACAAATTGTGTTGTAGTTGACAGACTCAGCCAGAGTTGCTATAGAATTTGCTGTGCTCTGGGCAGCCTTATGCTTGAGGTATTCTACTACCTCCAATTCAAAGATACATGTAAATAATTCAGTATATTCAGTCAAATCTGCCCTAGGGACATCATGGCCTCTATCAGCCATTAGCTGTAGATGCTTTCCTACATAAAGCTGAAGACACTTTTGCATATACTCCTTCAACACTGCTGAATAGCAATCCAACACCAGTTATAGCTGGATGGTTAAGGTCAACAATGACCTTTATCCCTCCTCATCATCTGAGGATGCTAGCTCAGCCTCCAAGTCCAGACCTTTTCTCATACCTTTGTGCTTTATTTACAGCTGGCTGCCACTCTGTTCATGCACCTCATCTCATACAGGTGCTATGGGCACCTGCTCCATGAGAGAAGCATTTTTGACTCTGCTTGCACTGCTCTCTGGTTTCTCAACTGGCTATTGAGTAATCATCAATGATGACTGGTCAGTTCCAAGCACTTTGGATTTATTTCTGGTAGGCTGACAGTACATTGATGCTGTTTGGAATGGTGTACTATGCATCAGTGCACCACATGACTGCAGGTCTAAGTACTGCATCATATTCCTTTGTCCTGGCAGTTGAGCCAAGCCCTCCTTGGGCAATTCCAGGTACAGCAATGAAGGCAGATGGCTTGCTAGCAGTGATGCTCCCAAGGCAGCAATCTTTTCTACTAGTTTACTACCAGGATTTACGAGGGATATCATCTGTGATATGGATAATCTGCTAGGCATTTCAAAGCTCTCAATTGCATTGCAAGATGTCTTGTCATCCTATTTTGGCAGAGGTTGGTATAGTAATGCTGGGTGTGTCTCAGAAGTCTGATCAACAGGTCTGTCACCTGGATCTAGTTGTTTTTGCTTTGAGTCACCTGAGCCAGTCATGAGAACACATTCTTGACATGACAACAAAGAAGTCAAGAAGTTTGATGAGTTGCCTGATAAGGTAACAGTGCCAAGAATCCAAAGCTGATAGCAGAAGATTCAAAAAAATGTAATGGTTATTACAAGTAAAACAATCTTGCATGTATCATGCAGTAGCTGAATCAGATTGCAATTTTGGATTTGACTAGATTTATTCTCATGCATGAATGGTATATCAATAATCATAACATAGTAATCAAATTTTGCCATATTAACATACTCTTTTGTTGATATTTCCAATATTTTACCATGTCTCCAGAATTTTGCCATGTCTTCGGTGTCAAATTGTACCATAGCATAACTTCTCAGAGCATCAGAAGCTCTTCAATTTGTGCACACAAATTGCATTTACATGAGCAAACTGGTGTAATACTTGCAAAATGCTGAAGAAATGTGTAGCCAACATGCATTGGGTGGCAGTGGCAGCAAAAATATATATAGAAGGTAATAATGAAAAATAATCAATGTAATAATAGAGGATGAATAATCAGCATTTCACTGAGTCAACCTCTAACACTTGCCCAGATGAAAAGGGGTAAGTGCAAATTAGTTTCAGAGTCCAAGTAAAGTTACAAGATACTTGTAGGTAGTGCATGGTAAGGATTTGAAAAAGGTTGGCAACATTTTCTGAGGAAGGAATGTGAGTGATTTTGATGTCTCTGTCTTGGACTTGTTCTTGAATATAATGGTAGAAAATGTCAATATATTTTGCTCAAGAATGCCCTTTAGTGGATTCAGCAAGGGCAATTGAGGAGTTATTGTCTGTGAGAAGTGTAATAGGAAAGGTCTGTGAATTTTAACTAAGAAATTGTTTATCCATAAGCCTTGCTGCACCTTCCTTGTCATTGCCATGTACTCTGCTTTTAGTAGTACTCAAGTCAACTGCATTCTGCCTTTTTGAGCTTCACAACACCACCCCACCTGCTATAAGGAAAACATATCCCATGGTTGAGCAATGAGTATCCAAGTCTCCTCTATAATCTATGTCAATATAACTAATCAGCTTGACTGCTTGCCCATACTCCTTGGAATAAGTGATCCAATAATTTAGGGTACCTTTTATGCATCCAAGAATGTGAGTGAGGGCTTGCCAGTGAGCTAGGCCTGGAATCAACTGGAAATGGGCTAGGAGCTCTATGGTAAAGGATAGGTCAGGTCTAGTAGCTACCTGTGCCTATATGAGCAACCTGAGTAGCTTACAGTACAGTTTGTCTAACATATATTGGTAGTTGGCTTTGGTTTGTGGTGCTATAGCTTCTGTGAGTCTGATTCCAATTGGTAATGGTGTTGCATGGAGGTTGCAGTTTTCCATTCTAAAGCATTCAAGAATTTGTTTCAGGTATGTCTTCTGGAAGAATGAGATTGTGCTGGAGAAAGAGTTCTTTTTGATTGCCATCCCAAGGATGAATAAGGGTTTGCCAAGGCTTTTTATGTCATAGATTGCTGCTAGTTCACATTTGGTATCTGCTGCACTCCAAGTGGTTGTTGAGACTTCAAGAATGTCATCATTGAATGTATTTGTAATAGTGTGTTCTTTTCCCACCTGTTTCATCCCTGATACAGCTGTTGGCCCATGATGTCTGATATCCAAGGTCATAGTATGCACCATTCAGGGTATGCACCAGTTTCTTCCACTTTGCATTATGCTATATAAGGTTTTCAGGCAGCACTTTCCCTCTCTCTCCTGACACACCTTGAGGAGCCTCCATATATGCCTCAAAGTCTGGAATGCTGTTAAGGTAGGCTGAAACAAAATCAACCTGCCAGATATTGAAGGCCTTCCTGTGTGGCCACTGCTGCTAACATGCATAAGGACTCCAATCTCATGACCACAGCATACATCTCCTCATAGTCCTCACCAAGAACTTGTGAGTAACCCTTGGCAACCAGTCTAGACTTGCACCTGACTGTGCACCATTCAGCATCATGCTTCGGTGCAAACATTCAATAGCATCCTATAACCTTCTTTCCTTCCAGGACTGAATCCTCTGGCATGAGACAAAAGACTCCTTTCTTCCCCAGAACCCCAAGTTCCTCCTGAATTGCTAGGAAATAGAGGTTAGGTCTCCTCATAGTATCAGCATAACTTTGCAGCACATATACATTGCTGGCAAAGTCAGCTGAGGCATCCAATAGTGACAAGAACACAAATGTATCCTAGGCTAGGAAAGATTGTGTAATTGGATTGCTGGCTAGGGGTACCTGGGCTGGCAAAGGTGCAGAGTCCCTCAGATTAATGGAGTTGGGGGAGCTGATTGTGGATTTATCTAGGATTGACTTGCTGTGGGGCTGATACTGCTGGAGTTGCTTCCCTCTCATCAGCATCAGTAGTACTGTTCTGATTGGCAATCAGCACTGGTATATAGTTGTAGAGGGGTGCATCTGCAGGTCTAATGCATGGAGCTATGAATTGTTGCATTTGAATCACATTTGAAGTGCTGAGGTCAGGACTGGATGCCACCAACATAGTGAGATCATCTTGGTTATTAGGTATTGCTTTCATTGAATACAACATTATAAGATGCAATGATAGACTGTGTGCCTCTATCAAATAGTTTGTATCCACTCAATGAGTACTTCACAAACATGTATTTCACTGTTTAGGGGTCTAGCTTTGACCTGACCAGTTTCTCAGAGATCTTAGCATATGCAGTATACCCAAAAGGCCTCAGATGCACTACACTTTGCTTCTGGCCAGTTCAAGGCTATTCAGGGATTGTGTTGGGGTGATGAGACAATGGTAAGTGGTCTCCTGTGTATATTTACATGGCTGCTGCTTCTGTCCACTTTGGGCTAGCTTTGCTGTCTTTGTCAAGTGCCTCAAGGTGATACATTCCCTTTGTACCCTTTCCAACCAATGCCTCTCATCTTTCTTGGTCTCAGAACATGGCTTTTTCCTGACCAAAGATTACTGAGAATCTATTGTCATCAAACTTAACAATGGAGATTAGGTTAGCAGCTAGGGCTGGAATGTGCAGAGCATTGTTGAAAATGAGTGCTATGGGTCCCTGCTTGGTGCATATTGTCTTCCTCACCATGCCTTTTCTAATTATTTGAAAGACCAAGTCTTTGGATGCTGCCTGTCCCTCTTTGTGAGTTATTACGGTTCTTATATGTCAAAAATGCTATTTGATTCACAAAGCAGTGATTGCTTGCCCCCAAGTCAGCAAAAGTAGGTGTTTGGAGTATTTATCGTAAGGGTATAAGTGTTTACTTTCCAGTTCAGAGTCCATGAGTTCCAGGCAGAATAACTCCATGGTGTGTGCCACCAGAGCATATGTGATTTATGGCTTGTTATTTGTGTTGGCTAGGTTTGCTGTTGGAAGACTGTTTTAGCTAGGAGCTGTGGCATTAGATGTGCCAAGAATTGCTAGTGCACTATCTCTGTTATGGAATTTTTTGGAGAATTGACCTTCTTTTTCTCTGCCCTTCTAGTAGCATTTTTCTATGGTATGCCCTGTGTGCTTACAATTTGTATTCACACAAACAAGCTTGGGCTTTTGGTGTTTGGCATTAGCTTGGAGTGCTATGACAGAGTTCTCTGTAGCTGTTTCTTTTTGCATTTTGAGTCATTTCCAATAGACTGTGAGGCTAGCAATGAAATTGGCAGATGTTTTGGTCATATTCATGCTTGCTACTACCACACTCCACTAATAAACCTAAAGGTGAGGTCACTGATTTTTGCCCCTCTTTCTGTTGCCTCCTTACATTTGGTATCCAGATACCCATGTGCTCCATGAGCCCATGTGGCAATGATAACACAATTTTCAAAGTGAACATAGTTTGTTCCATTGAAGTGTTGGTCTTCTAGGAATATAGGTGGGTTCAAGGATGGCATGGAGATTTTGGTGTCTGTAGTATGGGCTTTTGTTCCTTGTGTATAAAATTAAGCTGTTGAGTCTGTTGTCAATTTTTGCTATTCACAGCAAGAGAACAAATAGGTGCCCAATAACTTATAGAATATAGAGATAAGCCTCAGATGTCTTGACAGATATCAGACAGCTATATATTGACCTGTAGAATGTAGAGATAGGCTATAGGTATCTAATAAGTAAAAGTATTCAAAGTACTGCTAAAATGGCTCACCCTTAGATGTTTTGACAGATATTAGACAGCTAAGAGTGCACAAACACAATCTAAGTATTTTTTGTGTAAGTAGAATAAGGTTTGATATGATTATAAAGAAATGTGTAGCTGACATGCATTGAGTAGCAGTAGTGGCTGCAAATATATATATAAAAGGAAATAATGAAAAATAATCAAAGTAATAATACAGAATGAATAATGAGCATCTCACTGAGTCAACCTCTAACAGATAGCACAGCTAAAACTACTATTGTTTGTTGGCTTGTACTTGCCATGGTACAGCAAGGAATGTGTAGAAAGGCAGTTGCCTTGTACAATGAAGCATTCTTATATTACCTCATCATATTTTACTATATAACACAACTTAAAATTTGACAAGTGCATGTGCCTAATAACTAGGCAAGTTCTAATGAAGATGCTTTCCATGTCTTGATACATAATGCTGTTTTTCTCAAATGGGCAGAACATACTTACATCTAATGGCATGGTCTATCTCAAGCAGCAATTTCATTATACAACAATGTCATTGGAGATCTTCAAAAATATTGATGATGAGCACATGCACCTCTCTACATATAGAATTCTACCAATTAATCTCCAATAAGATGGTTAGTAGAAAATCACTGAGGAAGAGACATGTTCAACTTTAGTCAATCACCTTCTTGATACTCTACCATCATCATGTAACCTATTTTTGCTGTCAATTGCTCTTCAATTGCTTTTCTTCTCAATGATGAGTATTCTCAGCATCAAATTCAAGCAAAATTTGCCTTGAAAAAGGGCACTGTGAAGAGGATCAGCAAAGAACTGAAGAGAAATAAAGAAAATTGTCCTAGAAGTTGTTCTTCCAAGCTCATAGTACATGACAAACAGTCTATTATTTGTCAAATTACTATTACAAAGCTGGATAAAACTGTTCAAGCCACACAGTATATTAGTTCTGTCATCTCCAATTCTGTTAATTCTCAGACAGTCAGAAATGCATTGAAAGAGGCAGGTTTTTGTTCAGCAACAAAGAAAAAAGTTTTCATGCTTAAGGCTGCTTATTGTACAAACTAGCTCAAGTTTGCTCAGTATCATGAAAACTGGACAGTGAAGAATTGGAAGAGAGTTTTGTGGAGTGATGAGGACAAAGATTGATTGGATTGGATCAGATGAAAAGGTATATGTGTGGAAAATTCCAGGAGAACCACTATATAACCACACCACTACACCAACTGTCAAGCATGGAGAAAGAAACAATCTCATAATATAGGGCTGCATGGGTTGGAATGGAGTAAAGACGCTCATAAAAGTGTAGTGGAAGATCAATGCTGCACAGTAATGTGAGATTTTGGATGAGGAAGTGGTGGAAAGATTTGAGAATTTGGAAATGGAGAAGAAGAATAATATTTTCAGCAAGATAACAACCCAAAACACATTTCCTGATGGGCAACAACATAGTTTTCTAATAACAACAGACTCTACCTTACCCCGTACTCGATGGCTACGTACACCTACGCCTACACCCTCGCTGGGTACGACTACTACGGCCGACCCATCCCCGAGGGCCCATACGCCATTAGCTCCCCTCATACTCCCTACCCTGCCCCCTCCATTGATCACTACCCCCCTCTACCC
>QGOB01002514.1:0-30655 GCA_003313055.1 Termitomyces sp. MG145 | reverse complement strand
TCTATCTGTATCTTAGGAAAAATCAAAAGAAAAAGAAATTGTTTTCCTCAAGGAAAAGCATTGAAATCGTTTAACTTTTTCTTTTTTGTTTCTCAAAATAAATTTTATGTAATACATGAGAAAAACTAATTAGAAATTATTTGACATCTTTCTAATGGGTTTTTCTTCCCGAAAAATCTCCCAATCCCTGCAGTGTATTCGGGTAAAGGCAATCGAACTCCTAGCTGTCGGGATGCAGTTTTTTATACTTGAAATGAAAGGCGGAAATGTTAGCCGTTACACCATGCCCGAATGCATCATTTGACAGTCAGTGGATCCAAGGCGAATTATCTCTCTTGCGTGGGGCGGTGAGTGTTCCCACTTTGGGATGCGTTGTAATCATTCACATCGATGTTTATTTTCCAGACAACACCCTCTCCCGTAGAGAAAGAAGAAGTTCCTATCATACTATATCACCACCTGTAAAGACCAGCTATCCGGTCAGCACCACTGTCTCTTACAACTGTCGATTTTATTATGATCAGCGTTTCTTCGCGGTCTCCTTATAACTACTCACGCAATCCAATGATCTCAACGAATTTATACAAGGATGACAATTCACAAGTGCCCGAGAACCGCCTGCGCGACATACGCTTCCTCCAGATATTTCATTTCCTCCTCGGTCAATTTCATATTCGCGACGGCTACGTCGGGACGATTGTGTCAGTAATCATATTATCACGGAATCGAAATGTGAATGAAGATGGGAACAGAATAACAATGACATCGGATGACAGTCTGCTCCTCAGATCGCACGACATATAGTATACAACCACGAGAGACGAACGACGCCGCAAGGACGAGCTCACGGCACTAGCGTCGAGAAAAGAGCGAAGAGAAAGAAAACTCACCAACCAACTCCTCCAAATTTTTCAAACTGGTTGTGCCCACAATAGGCGCAGTAACGCCCTCCTTCGAGAGGGACCACATTACTGCGATCTGAGCCATTGATAAACCTTTTTTGTTCGCGAGGTCTTCAACGCTGTTAAAGTGACATTGAGAATCAACGAGTGTTCCAGGTGAGATGGATGAGTAAGCTACCGTTTGACGATCTCTGGCGTCCCAAGTGCTTTGAGATATTGACTATTGAACCTGTTGTACGTGTTATCGGGGGAAGATTAAAGGAGAAAAGGCAAAGAGACACACCAATCCGTCTCCCCGCGCTTCGTCTGCTCCTTCATTGGACGTGTGAGGAGCCCGCGGGCAAGCGGGGACCAGGGTATCGCACCGACGCCGAACAGCTGATTCTCTCTATTAGATATTAACGGACAACGAAGAACGAAAATCGGACCTTGAGCGTGGGGAACATCTCACGCTCTTCTTCGCGGTAGAGAAGGTTGTGGTGATTTTGCATAGAGATGAAGGGCGTGAGGTTGTGTGTGATTGCATAGTCTGATTTCTTGTCGTTAAGTGTCTTGTCGTTTGAGGAGGGTGGGAGGGATAGTGTACTTACTTTGCATTTGATGGACTATGAGAACACGTAAGAGAGATCCAGGTCAGCATGGATCATGAGAAGAAACGAAGAAAAACGTACACTGGTACGCATGGCATGAGCTCATGCCGATGTAGCGTACAGATCCAGCCTTGACAACGTCATGTAAGGCTTGCATCTGTTTTGCTGTTTGATAATGAAATGTAGCACAAACGAGGATAGACTTACTGTTTCCTCAACAGGCGTGTTATAGTCGAATCGATGACCTACAACGTACTGTCAACAGCCACACATAAAAACAGATGAGAGGCGAGCGTACATTGTAAAACATCGATGTAATCCACACCGAGGCGTGCAAGACTTGCTTTGACGGAATCAAAGATGTGCTTTTGTGATTAATTGATATGAACATCGATGAGCCTGAAGAGAAGTGAAAAGAGAAAAACGAACCTTACGACTTAACCCATGCTGATTAACGTACCCAATTTCGTCAATATCCTCGCGAAAAGGGGCCAAACTCGTCTCGTAGTCATGCGCAACGGTGAAGTAGACCTGAAATGCGAGCGTCAATAATTATGCAGAATGGATCTGGAAATGCGAGGCAACGAAGATATACCTTTGTAAGAATGACGATTTCCTGGCGCGGGAGCTTGAGCTGCTTGATGGCCTTTCCGAGGATGACTTCTGAAAGGCCGTTCGAGTACGCCTATATGAGGTTGAGAACAAACAATGAAGATGTATGGATGGGTGAGATAAGGCGTACATTGGCAGTGTCGAATGTCTGGATGCCTGCGTCATATCTAGCTCTGATTGGTCTACTGTAGTGAGGAATCGAAGACAGCACGTACGCAAACTTGATATGTTTAATTGCTTCCTCCTCGCCAAGCACCCACTCCTGCCATTTCGGGGTACCATACTGCATTGTGCCGAGAATGATCCTGGAGACTTTGAGACCTGAATTGCCTAGACGGACTGCATGCCACAATTAGTATGTCGTATCTTCATCGTTTGTTCCACAAACCATAAGGGACCTTGGACTTTTTCTCGACCATGGTGAAGATAGTGGACGTGGGCGTCTGTAAAGGCCATCAAAGGGGTTTTTATAGCTCGTCCATGATGCGTATGTTCCCAGGCAGGAAGCATTCGTGCTTCATGTGAGTGTCAATACGTAAAGCCAGTCAGAATCGTTTGATTTGAGGGCATGACAGAATCTATGATAAGATCGGTTGCTAACCGTGATCGTGACCATAAGAAAGTGCATTTCTCCCACCAATCGGCGGAGACTTTGTTTATTCACGATGTGAAGAGCGCTTCCACTCTGTTCTCAAATGAATCATTCCAGCGCGTCTCTAGCACTGATAGGATGTTGTTCCATACCTCTAGCATGACCCATGGACGGTCGTCTAGCATGCCTTAAGACACCTGTTGTTGCCATGTCATGAAATTCGGAACCAGTACGTCAACAAAAGTCGTGGCCAGATTCTCCAAACCTGATGGCCGAAGTCAGTTACATAATCCTTGTATCACCGCGCTAAGATCTATGAGTGAGCAGAGAGATAATCTCGTACACGCTATTGTATCCTCGGCCAACCCTACGCCCACTCAAGGCTTTCCACATGCTTTTCGCTTTTCTGACGGAATCTAACCAGCGAATTAGCCTTTTTGCATTGCAATTACCGCTTCCGTAGCATGTGCACGAATCATCCTGTTGCAACTTTCCAAGCGTTGTTTGGCAATGCTAGTGTCTAATTCGGATTTACATGTTTGGACCCAGCAGCGCATCAGCAAGAGATGATCGAATTTACGTCAATATCGCAAATTAATATTTTTGGGACGAGAGTGGATGAGTGACTTTCGCGGCGCTAAGATTTTCAATGTTGAAAGCGGCGTTGCTACATCTTTCAAACTAAGCTTCTGTGATTGTGAACGGCGCAACGTCAACAGTTTGCTCGAAATAACGAAATCAAGCATGGACAAGAATGGTGAAGGGATGTGGGGAATGCACAACCAAGACTCTTTTGGTCAAAGACATATCACCCAGGTCATCTGAGCGCACCAGGACATACATTTAGAAAAGAGTTGTAGCTCAGTGTGACGCACACAAGTTCATGCCATAGAAGCACTTAGGTGCAGATAAATCATATCAGATACATCGCAGTGAGACGTGAATAATGTAAAACCCAAGAATATTCCTGCAACCGAGCCCAAGAATGAGAACAAGTTGGATATGAGACAAAACGATACGTCTTTATGTTGTAACAAGGTCACCATGTTGGTGTCGAGTGATAAATTAGCATGAGACACGGACAGATTTGATTACCTGATCGTCTCTTCCTCACCTACTGCTGTAATTACGACCGTCCCAGGCGGATGATCCCGAGGACTTAATCACTGATAACTTTAAGACCGGACTCGGAGCGGTATAAAGCCTCAGTACCACTGTAGAGGTCTGAGAATATAGGGAAAGCTCATTCTGAGGAACTGTTTCCACATGAGAAAGAGCCCGGCTCAAGATATGTGAATGATGGCGCAGTGTATGGCAAGATTAGTAATCATTCTAATAGAAAGGAACGTTGTATTGCCAGAGGATCAGCTGCGAACTCCAAGTTGTGAATTCTGTGAAGAAACCATGCACCATTGCGCAGTCGCTGGGGCCGCTCGACCTAATATAGTTTGCAGAGCTTTCAGGCTCAATCGACGCTTCTGCAGTTTCTAGGTTTTTCGTATCTAATGAAGTAAACATGTAGGTCGAAAGCAGCGACCTGCGGAGTCCGCGAACATTGTAGATGTCACGGCGGAGACTTACTTATTCAGCAAGCGAATATGGGGCTCGTCCGAGAAATTTTGCCGATTTGCTGACCAATGAACACGTGCCAATTCCTTCCGCAAGCCCTTGTAACCTTCTGGGTGTTTCATGGTCGACGGGATTTTTCGATTTAAAACATTCCTTGTGAGTTAACGTTCACTGCCCATTGAACAATATCTGGATTCTCATTTCCGAATATCATAAAGCATAGTCAGTGCATCCAAACTATTTAGACGTCCGCGTCAATACTCTAATGGGGTCGTAGATACCTAACAGCTTAGCAGTGCACCCCGCAATCGAATCTTCAAGTCCGCGCATAGACCTTTTGGCTTCCCGTACATTGATAGTCCTGCTCTATGGTCTGATCACCGTCATTTCTTCGACGTTGCGATTTAGAAGTAGAATACTGCATGACAGACCTCTTTGACGCCATGTTTTCTGCTCCAGCTGATGAAAAATCTGTGATATCAAGAGCTTCCCAACTTCCCGTGCTCCACGTATAGGTTTGTCATGACATGTTGTGACCTTGATTGGGATAAGACTGGTTCCTGCTCCAACGATTTCGTTTAAATTTCAATCCCAGACCTACTCACACCTTTTTCAGTTCGTAGATTGAGAATGCCAGGACGGACACAACTCGTGTGCAAATCAATTATCCTAAGTTTTCCCCCGACTATGCCCACATTATCAAATTCAATTTCTACAAATGGTCAGTTCATCTTATCTGTTGTTAAATCCATCCTTCTTTCCGTATATAACCCCTTTCCTTTTCTCAAGCTCGGTAGTGTTCAGAGTCTCCGCACATTGATGTGTATGATTGGAAAAAATGCTCTCTTGGTTTTCGTGTCCTTCCTATTGGCAGTACAGCAAGTAAACAATAATTTTCATGTTTTACAAGGTGAATAGATGCTGCTGGTTTCCAGATCAGGATTTGCAATAACGGCTCTTCTAAAAATTCACAAAGATACGTCAGTGCTTCTTTGTCGTTTTGGTCTAGGCTTCTGACCATAGACGCTGATTATGCTGCCCGAACTGCTGACTGATCTTTCCCAGGTCTGGCGCACTCGATTATCTATAGATCAAGGTACCCGCTCTCCGATTTCGGTGGGTGAGAAACCATCAACCTCATTAACAAGGACTTCTTCCCCATCATCGACAGCTTTCCTGGGACAGCAAAACGTCCCTGTCTGTACAAATGTAGCCTGAGGAGATCTTCTTTCCCTTCTGTTTGGTACGCTAACAGGGATAGCTGATGCGGCGCTCACATGTGTTCGGAAGATTGAACATTGCCGTCTCACTTTCCATTTCTGAAAGCAGTAATGTAAATTGATCTTCAGGACTGCGTTGGAACTGTCGAGCGGCGGCCTCTACTTCCAGGCATTGGAGTCCGCAAAAACCTGACTCTATATAAACACTGTGTAATCAAAGACCATAGGCACATACTCACATATAACCGTGCCTCAGCCCCTTCTCTACATCTTCTACTTCGCTCTTCCTGAGAGGAATGAATCATCACGCTACGCCCCCACATGACGCGCTTCGTAGTCTTGTTCCTCAACAGCCAGGGCCTCTATACTTCTTCTAGCTACTCAATTCCGAGTCCCGCATTGGAAAGATACGCTCGGTTCCTTATCATGTCCTTCGATTCCGGCGATTCCACCCGTACCGACGACTGGTTCCAAAGGTACGGCTTCAACTTGAAGATTTTTGCAACGCAATCGATCCAGATTTAGAAACCCTGGATGAGTGATGAGGTGACGATAGGCCTGCACCAGTAGTTTCTACGGCGACGGTAACATAATGTGAGTACCGTTCTTATCCTTTTGAGTAGTCGATTTCAGGTCATGTCCTAAGTTCGTCCGATCGTCGACTATAGTCTATGAGTGGAGATTGGGATAGCTATCAAGGGAAAGTTGGAATGACCATTAACCTCTGAATACAATTCAGCGCTTGTTGTATATATATCTGCGCTGCATATATCGTCGAATTTTGTGAGTGAATTTGGGCAATGTGAATGACCTCTGGCAACGTATATTCTAGTTGAATCCTCTTACACTTCGACTCGCGGAGCCTCGGCGTGGCGCATGCCCTATAGTTTGGAGAAGATCTTCTCTTCCAATCTCGGCTCTCGACGGTCCTAGATCAAAGCAAGTCAATCTCTTCCTTCTTCAATTAACGATGCCTTGAATCTCAGAGGCACTGAAAGGATGTCACAAAGTTCAAAATGAATCGACCGATTATGGCACGCTCGAAGATGTGAAAATCCTGAGTAAGGCAATTTTGGGTGAAGTGGAGGCGAAGGGGACAGTGTAGCGTAGAGACTCTGAGTGCTGAGCGCAGATTGGGAGCACATAATTGTTGAAAGGAGAAGATAATAAGTGGATATTCACAGCTATCTAATAATGTAAGAAGTATGTATACCTGATTAATGCTTGGCTCTCATTCCTGCCAGACCGGCACCATCCAACCTTTGTCACCATCCAACCTTTGTTTGCTCCCATCAATGCCACTCCTAGAGCTTCCAACAACGATGTCACCTAGCCCGACAACTATCAACCCTGCTTTGTGCACTGTATGCCCGACGATATGCGATGCCGTCCGAAGAACCACGCGTGGTAAGAATAACACGAACTGCATGATTCCTCCTATCTCGCTCAGAATTCCTGTCTTTTCTCCTCGTGCAAACCTCTTCGCTCTAGAATACCAGTCACTTTTGACGTTAGGATCCGGATGACTGTCCCCGACATCGCGCATCGCGGCAGCAAGAATATGAGCCTCAGCTTCTGTGGATTCGTGTCCTTTCTGTTCCGCCTCCTGATAGGTTGCCGCGCATTGCTGGAGGCGAACTAGAGACTGCTTATAGGTAGCTTCATAAGACGGAAGACTGGTGCCGACGCGGCCTCAATAATGGTAGGAGATTTCGTGGGCATGAGGAGATGATGGAAAGCTAGAAAATCAGAGCATCTCATTCTGTACGTGGTTCTTTTATATAATACCGTTGTCTTGGAGGCTGCGCTTTCTCCACCCCTTTAGCCCACAGTGAAGACATTTCTGAAAACTTCTAAATTGAGAAAAGCCTGTTAGCGCGTAAGACTCATTTCTAATGGCCATTGTTACCCAAAAAACGTTCCTGATGAGCATTGATGAAGAAAGCAGGATCGAGAGCGTGTACGAGTCCAGGTAAAGATGGTCTGATTCATTCCAACGTCAAATGCCTCAGAGCTGCTAAGGGGTTCGACCGCGTGTCGATTATCGAATCCAAGGCACCCCTCAAGTGCCTCTAGGCTTCCCGCATTTTTTCGTTCCCAAATAGTTCTGGGATTTGAGTGTTCAGTCCCTAAGAGTAGAGGCCCACACCATTAATGTAGATAATCTGCTCAGTGGATGTTCCTTTTACTCATGAACGAGCCCAGTTTTTACGAACAGTAAGTTGTCGGCATGGATTTCAAGCCGCCGACGAATTTTCTTATTAGGGATCAACGACACTTTGAGGCACCAGTACTCGCACCAGGGAAACATCCTCTGCAAGGTTAAGTAGGGCCTTGAGCTGATGTCATGCAATAGTCTGCTTGAACGATCCGAAGTTTGTAAGGAGGAATCCATTTCAGAGTGTCGGTCACATGGCCACCTAAAAGGGCAATACTTGGAAGTTTGAAATTTGAAGTCTTTTCACCCATCATGCAGAGAAGCAGGTATTTGGTGTTCATCTCATTTACTCTCACCACGAGCATTCGTCGCACATGCTCCTTTTGGAGCATGGTTCCATCAAGTCCTTGACCACAATGCTCTTGACGAATCACAGCAGGCTCTTCTCTGCCTTCGGTGTTGAGTGACTGATCTGTCCCTCACATATTACAGTATATTCTCATATTCTTTGGACCTTTTAGACTCTGTGGTAAGCTACCTTACACTGAAATTCATGCATTTGACATGTGACTACCTCGATAATTCGGTCGATAGTTCCGCTTTATGAGGTTTTCGCCAGGGCGATTCTTGTTCCAAGCCAGAAATACATGCACCTTGGGTTATGTTAACGGTTTCCGGTGTGTTGTGCTCTAGCCCTTCACCTCTATCCCCTCAATCTGATTATGAAGGTGTCATATCTAGTATCGGTCCTGTCATCTCATATAGTGCCGGTCGAGGGCCAGCATCGCTCAAGAAATCAGCTCAATTAATAGCCATCGTGTACAAATCATTTGGAAAAACGTGTTGGTCGCACTTCATGCACAATGCAAGAAGCATGTAAAGACAGAGAAGGAGATTGCGTCTGGGCAAAGGCTGAGCTAAAATGATAAAAATATTCGTAAAAGATGCTGAGTTCGCCCCAAAAATCATAGAATCGGAACGAGATCAGAGAAAGTGATCGCCGTTGAGATGAAGATGAGCTGACCCTTCGACAAGATCGAATACCATACATTTGTCATTCGCATGTGTCATGACTTGCCACATTTCTTGGTCTTTCCCCTGAGTCGGTCCGTTCTTCCTTGTTGATGATGTCTTTGTGCTAATTCCCGGTCGCAGAACGATTGTCAAGCCAGAAGATTATTGAGACGACCACGTCTGCTTTGACCCTTTCCAGAAAGCTACTCATGCATTCACTGTGCCTCCATTGTCTCAGCTAGCCCACGAGCGCCGAGCCAACACTAAATATCATGGCTACAAGACCAGTGATCCTTGCAATCTGGGCTTTTAAAGCACTTCAACACCACCTGGAGTATTCCCCTTCCAAGACTCCTTTTCTTGGTCCGGCGCTACTTTCAATCATACATCTCCGTTGTCCCACTGTCTCCTCCAGCAGAGGATTTGACCGTTCTAAGGAGCTATCTTTGACCTATTCCTACCGTAAATTATCCTTATATTAAATCGGTGAATGATTTATTACAGTGCCTCGTATCGTTGCTAATGGCGACGATAGGGCGGTAGAACAAGACCCCAGTGAATAAAACAGACCATCGGTAACAAGGACCTTCCTTGAAACATGGGCGGAAGGTCCCTCTTAATGATATAAATCTGCGTTTGGAGGTTTTTCTGTGCGAGTGGTGGAGTATCCTCGAGGACATGATAAACTTTACCGTTTGTGGTAAGTATACGATATACTTTAATCATAGTTGTTCCCTCTATGAAGGAGCTGGCGTTTCCTGCCACAGGGTTAAGTATTGATATACTCGCAACGAATACACAATGGCCAATGACCCCTCTAGTAAGTATAATGGTGGAGCTGGTCGAGATGATGGTTCTATGTACCACATTTTGGCCACGCCTCCGCCTTTATCGGCGCCGCTTTCCAGAATGTACCTTCGGTGTATTATTCAACATTGGTTCTATTCCATGAACAAACCTTGAGGAGTACTAACTCATCAAGGCTAGTCAGAGCACACTTCTTCAGTCCTAAATTTACAAAAATGAATGCATGAATCAGTTTTTTCTACAGATAAGTCATTATATAAGGCTAAGAGGCGTGGGTGGCTACCAGGTCCATGTTCTACCCTCGTTTGTAGATGTGATGTACGGATTAGGTGTGTGTATGTGTACGTAGTTTCATCATATATCTGTCCTCGCAGATGTGCAGGTCACGGCTTGGCTGTATTGCAGAATTGTTTTACAGGTCTTACAGTCGTTTGGTGTTCTAATTCGCAATGCCCCTGTTCTTGACCCATGGACGACGTACTGGTTTTGTGTATTTCGGACCTTCCTTGCTGATGTCTCTTCATCGGCCGATTTCAACCGATGAATGGCATGGATACTGTGTCAGTGTCGTTCACCCTCGTCCCGTAAACGCCGGATCTAATGGATCTTCACTGAGCAGTTTTGCCCTCATTCCTTTAATCTTACCCTAGTCGCTCAATTGTGCATACTTCAAACTCTCCCATTTGCCGAATTTGCCGGAGTTCCCCTTTACCACGTGTTATAATTATTTGTTATTTTTTTCCCTATATATAACGATTGTGCATATGGCATCTCCTGCACATTGTAAAGGTGTTTATCCATGCCTTCTCCCACTGAGACCTCTGCGAATGTCCAATCTCCTAGTACAGCTGCTGACCCAGGACTCATCTCGAGAAAGCTAGACTCGCATGTCGTTCTGACTGACCAAACCAATCTCCTCCCTTTCAAGCAGGTCCTCTTTGTCTTCTCAGGCTTGGCGCTCTGTATTTTGGTCTCAACTCTGGACTCAGTCATTGTTGCTACAGCACTACCGACAGTCTCTGCAGCTTTTCAAGCTGGCTCCATATCTTCATGGGTTCCTTCGGCTTACCTATTAACGTCCACCTGTTTTCAACCGCTTTACGGTCGTTTTAGCGACATCTTTGGGAGGAAAGCTGCATTCTGCATTGCCATGTCTGTTTTCATGATCGGAAATCTTGTGGCTGGATTTTCTCGTAGTATCATCCAGTTGATCGTCTTCCGTGGCATCGCAGGAGCTGGGGGAGGTCAGTGCAATGATTCAATTCACTTGAACCGTGCACGTTGATCGAGCGGGTACATTTTCAGGCGGTATAATCAGCATGGCTCAAATTGTGATATCGGATGTCGTCAGCCTACGAGAAAGGTGAGCCTTCATGCACTCATCGATCAAGCTGAGATCGGTGATTCTGGTCTGTCAGAGGCAAATATCAGGGCATCATCGGGGGCACTGTAGCTTTAGGATTTGCTATCGGCCCTATTATTGGTGGAGCCTTATCAGAAAAGGCCAGCTGGCGGGTATGTGCACTTTTCGCGGTTTGATGTGTATAAAGTTGTAGACTCGCAACCTGCAGTGGTGTTTTTGGATTGACATTCCAGTATCATTCGTCGCCATGTGCGTCGTTGTATTCATACTGCCGCTCAAACCTGTGCAGGGGGATGTACGAAGGTGATTTCCTTCATCCATTAGGAGTCCCGATAACATAATTATGATAGCAAACTTCTCGCGGTCGATTATATCGGTGCAATTCTTACTTTGGCAGGCTGTACACTTGTGATTCTCCCCTTAATTTGGGTACGTTGGGAGAAAATTGATTTTTATGTAACCATTTCGTCATCATCTCATTTCCAGGGCGGCGTTACTTTTCCGTGGAAGTCAGCAGTAGTTTTGGCTCCTTTGCTTTCGGGCTTTCTAGTTATAGTCATTTTCTGTCTCTGGGAATGGAAGGGGTCACGGCTCCCAATAGTTCCAAGTGCGTTATTAATACATTCGGGCTGTAGCATATACCGTCATTCTGACATTCTATAGTGTATATATTCAAGCATCTCACGGTTACCGGCGTATACATCACCATGTTCATAAAGTATGCCCACTTACTCCGTTTACGGTTCTCAGCTAAGGCAATGTGTCAGCGGCTATGCTTTCTACTCTTCTCTGTACTATCTCCCTTTGTTCTTTCAAGTCGGCCTAGGCTATTCTCCCCTTCGTGGAGGAATTTTCTTGATTCCTCTGCTTATCAGCCAAATGATCTCGAGCTGGACTGCTGTACGTGCCATCTCTCTATATGAGCAATTGACCTCATTCACTCGACCAGGGTATTCTTGTGAGCCGGACGGGCAGATATCGTGTGAGTATACGATCAGCCTCCTTTCTCGCTGCTGCGCTGAATTATGACAGACAATCATTTACCTTGGCTTCGCTGTTTGGGCTATCGCATCCGGCTGCCTGTCGACAGTCACGGTGCACTCTTCAAAGGTGGTTCTAGTCGTATTCATGCTACTCGCTGGTGTTGGAGCTGGGCTGGTAAGTCCATCGTCGCATTTGCCATTCACTTCCACTTAACATTATCCTCTCTTAGACGCTACAAACAACGACGGTAGCTGCACAGGCAAGTGTGCCGCGAAAGGACATGTCTGTTGTTACGGCGTTCCGTAATGTGAGGACTGCATCTTTGACGACTTCAATATCCTGAAAAGATGTCGTCGACCCTAGTTCGTCCGACTACTTGGTGGTACCCTGACACTTGCGATAAGCTCTACGCTAATGTACGTTTTCCCCCGTGACTTTGATTGACACAGGCTTGATGGAACAATTTATTCAGAAATAACTCCCTCACCACGTCTATGAGAGATCTCTCTCTTCCCGAATCAGTCATCTCCAAAGTCATTGCTGATCCTTCAATTATTACCTCGCCTTCTTCGCTTGGAATCTCGGCCTCTTCAGCGGCATATGTCCTGAATCACGGTTTCACAAAGGGCTTTAGATTGGTTTTCATTTTGAATGCTGCATTAACAGCTGTCGCAACCGTGGCGAGTGTCTTTATGATCAAGCACAAGGAACTCACAAGGGGAGATGAAGAGGAACTTCGAAAGGCGAGCGGTCAGGAGAAGATTGAAGAAAAGTCGGAGCTATCGCAGGCTGTTCCTCATGATAACGACGCAGAGACGGGTTTACAACGTTGACCTCGGAAGCTCCCAAATAGAAAATAGATTGATAGCAAAGTTAGAATCGTTTTATGAAGAGATATACCTTTGAGAGATAAACATATGAAAGAGACGATTGCTATATTCCCTGAATCGGACAGTGTAGGTGCTCGTTTCCAAGCTCGACATTGTGCAAGATAAGCGCCCTGGATTGCCTGATCATGCTGAGTCTAATCGGTTGACGTTACAGTGTGCCCAAAAAATGCCCTGTGCGAACTCAAACGCGACGTGGGGTAGAGACGAAAGACGATGCAAATCAATGAATCTTGCAGTCAGAGTCTGGAACGAATCGAACAAGACGCGCTTCCAGACGTGCTCTCAGCGTCTCATCAGGCGCGATATAAGAAGTACCTCTTGAGCAATGTCAGAGCGCTGCGTTAACCGTAGGTTTCTTAACTCACGTGTACTGTAGACTAGAACCCATCGTACTGTCATCGAGTGAGACTACTATTGCAGAGCAAAACTCTTTGGCATGACGAAATCTAGTACGACCCGGTAGGGGTGCCACTAATTCCTGGGGTGACTGTAACCTTACTGAAATGGTTGGTTTAGGCTTTACAGGGCGGGATCGCAGACGATCCATAAGAGATGGCGAATTTGGCGAGATAGATCCTTCGACAGAGGATAGAGTATCTGACGAAGCCGAAATGGGCTCGGGCACAAGGAGATGTGAATCGATCCATGTTGGAGGACTATTTTCTAATAGCGAAAGAGAAATACACCATGATCCTTGCCGAGGTCCGTCACGGCGTCTCGATGATTCTGCAACCAGAAATTCTAGTCTCCACATTCGAGCTGTGGATAGTTTGTCAAATTTTCATGAGATGAAGGGAGAAATTAGAACGATTATACCTCGAGCAATGAAATCAAGTTCAATACGTTTAGAGATTTGCATGCGCTTTTGGAAATAAGCAACCTCAAAGTGAGCAGTAAAGGCTCCTTCATCTCCTGCCACATTTTCGACAGTGATAGCATCAGGTGGAATAGTCGCGCCTAGCAACATTTCATCTGTCCCGGAAAGCGGCGAAAATTCAGGAGACATTCGTAAGCGTTGGAAGAGAAGCTGGTCCGATGTTAGAAGACAGGCGTGACGAATATCAGCTATTGTATTGGGACTGAGTGGAGTTGCGTGGGATATGAGGGCCGTCAGAAGGTCTGGTACCGATTTTTCATGTTGTTTGCCATCTGGAGGGCGTTTGACGATAGCCCAGTACATCGGAGTATGTCCCTCTATTGACATCTCCTGGAGAATCGATGACAATGTCAGATCGTATCCTGAACATGCCTCGGCACAACTTTCGAGTATCGCCAAAGATGCTGCTGGGTCCTGACTTTGTTCCTTGACCAAGTCGCGGATTAAGCCAAGAACTGTTGCTTGTACCTCGCGGGTAGGTCTAGATGTCTTGAAACCAAACCAAAAGCTTGTCGCTTTCCCCTTCCCTTTGGCAGTAGTAGACGAGAAAGAATTCGTAGTCGGAATAGGATTCGGAGACAAGGTGGCAGAAGAACGAGCATGCGTTCTCGATTGGGAAACGTATACAGGCCCGGATTGTTTCTCGTTTTGATATATTGTACCTGCGTTGACGGTTTCATAGGATGGAGGAGAGTCAGAAGGCGCGGGGTCGTCTGGTAATGGTTGTTTATTGATTATCATTCCAATTGCCAACGCGCTCAAGGAGGCCAGCTCTAGCTGATTGAAAGTATGAGCACTTTGGTCAGAAACAAGATGCTGCGCCGGCAAATGAACTACGAATGGACGCGGCACAGCCATGGCCAACAATGAGCGTGGTGGTCATGTGGATTTTGTGATTGACGCGTGCAGCCGTTTGACAAATACACTCCCAAACTACAAAATAAGATTATTTTCGTAAATTACTACTTATCCCTTTTCGCTTATTCCAGACTATGGCCTCGTTCCTTAGAGCTTACAAGTTCGTCTCGATCTATCATTCCAGCCTCTAATTGATATTTTTGCAGTACCGTTCTTATCCGCCGACCGCTGCTTGCATCTTGTGGTAGTGCGGCAATCCTTTTCGGAGGTGGAGATGTGATTGCACAGCAAGCAATTGAGGGGAAGGGAAAAAATCACGACGTGAGTATCCATTCAGTCTTGTAGAGTTCAAGACAACATCCGTCAATTCCATTCAACCTGAGAATCCTCAAGTTGTGTGCTCATTTTCTTCTGTGACGCACCCTCCAGTTTGCACGGACAGCACGTCTGACATTCTATGGAGGTGTGTCTCTGCCTTTCCCTTCTCAATTCATGTTTGCGTCCTATCGGTGTCCTCCAGTTCTCACTAATTTTCTGGGTCGTCAGGCGTTGTCTTCAGTCTGTGCATGACGAAGTGGTATCAATTTCTGAACTCAATGAAATTCGCGAGCCCAACGAGGGCTGTTATCGCTCGGGTGGGTTATGTACGCACTGGCTGTCGAAAACCATATATTGACTTATGCCAAGGTCACCCTTGATCAAGTTGTCCTGACACCTGGTGCGACTATCCTTCTACGTTCGGATACATGATTGTTCACCATTTGCCAGTCGCTGTACCGTTCTTCTTTGGATGGATGAGTATTTTGGAAGGAAAACCCCACGAAGCGGTTGAGCGAATACAGGCCGTGTGTCATCTAGATTTTTTTCTCCTATCCTGTGCTCATCCACCTTTGCTCTCCAGAAATATTTCCCTACTCTCATTCGTAACTGGTCAGCATTCTTCCTGGGCAGCACTCAAGTCGACTTACTTTTCTTCTTCTTCAAGGGGTGTATTCCTTCCTACGCAGATCATCAATTTTGCGATTGTACCCCATCACCTACGCTTTGTCTTTGTCAGCGTTGTTGGTCTGTTCTGGAGTATGTGTTTCCGTCTCCTCCTTTGAATGAGCTAATGATTATATGCAGACACGTATCTAAGTGCAGTAAACGCCCGACAAGACAAACTGGACTCCATAGCGGAGAAGGAATCGCGGGGGCATAAAGCTGCATTCTAGCTTTCTTGAGCATACTCTCGTGGAATGTGGCGTTCTGACCAATACTCCGGCCAAAATGTAGATTGTAGACGTTGCAAGCTATCGCGAGGGGCTGTCAAAAGATTTCTAGATCTGCCGATTCTGATCGCTGCTAGGATCTCATCAAATCTGATTGTAATTATCCGACGTCAAGAATAAAATATTGATCGTTTCAACGCCTCTCAATTGTCAATCATGACTGAGAAATCGTTTTGTGCTGAGTTCGATTTCTGCTCATCATCCACGGTTTGCTGTCGTACGTTTAAAAGAATGCGTATGCAGGGAAATCATGGCGCGCCCTGGATCACAACCGGGACCCTGAACAATTTCTGTGATGGCGGGCCTGACCGACCTGGTTGACCGTGCCATGTGGTGAAAAAACATCACACGATGGCTCTAGCCCTCTCATACCATTAGCCGAGGATCGTTTGCAGGGCAACATCCCCTACTCAGCTTTCAACATCCTCTCCTCCCCTCGTTTATAGGTTTCCTCTTTCCGCGAAGCGCAAGTCTATATCTAACCACGTTTAGGTATCTACGCTCAAGTCCTTCAGCACCAGTAACCAAGGGACACCTTTCTGGAAGCCTTTCAGATTCATTCTTTTTCGTCATAAGATTGGCCTTTATCCCCCCTGTGGACTACCCCTTTGTACGTAATGTATCACCTCCAAATTGATGTTATGTCTTTGCTAACTCTGTTAGGACGCCAATAAAGCACAAGATTCGACGACTCCTCGCCTGTGTGGCAACTTAACAGTACCATGAACCTGTACTCCTATCTCGGTGTTAACAGCCCCTTTGACCCCAATGGTAAACACGTCACATCGCCTGTCGTATCTCCTCTTGTTCTCGCGCAAATCCGCCTCCTGATCGCCTTCTACACACTTTTTACACTGCTCTTTACCCTGATTTGGTCGGTCGTGAGAGATCATTATGGAAAGGAGTAAGTGTTCATCATCCTCTTTCTTTTTGCTGGCTTTCTGACACCTGGCTCGAGTTATTTCTCCTACTTCACGCACCTATCTTATATCGGATTATGCGCCTATTTCTTCGCTGCTGGCGTCCAAACCATTGCATATTCTCGGTCCTCTGATACCGAATCATATCCGCTCCAGAGGTGGCCTCGGCCCTTTCAATTCCTACACGTCCTCTTGCAAGTGACGATCACGACGTATCGTAGGTTTATCATCTCTGAGAATATCGCTCCGAGTATTCATGAATCCTTTTTGACATGTCCTTTCTCTTTATATTGCAACACTTGCCGGATGTCAATTACAGCTGTCGTCGTGACCGTCGTATTCTGGGCACTTCTCGCTTCTTCAGCGACATTCAAAAATGCTGAAACTGGTACGTCTTGTAATGGTATCCACAATTCACATCGATCACAACTATAACGCTCCTCACAGCCTGGACGAATGTTTCCGTACATATTCTCAATCTGGTATTTGCCATGACAGAGATCTTACTCACAAATATCCCTCCCGCACCTTGGCTCACCCTCCCCATCTCGATATTTCTTCTTGCATGTTATCTTGCCGTCGCATATATAACGTTCGCAAACCAGGAATTGTATCGTAAGCCCCGTTCTATATGCACTTCTACTTTCGCCTTGCCTAATCATTTTGAATCATAGCCTACGATTTCTTGGATCCTTCCCGGCAAAAGGGCCTTCTTGCTGCGTATATTGTGGGCATTCTCGCATGTTACTGCATTGCCTTCCTTGTTGTCCGTCTCCTGATCACCTTGCGGATTCGTCTGCTTGCGCAGAGGAGTGGGGAGCGCACTGTACGAGAATCTCTTACTGAATGGGAAGAGGTTAATTGCGAACATCCGACCAATAACTCCGGATCGGCGGTGGCTTGAGACGTGCTTTTTTCGTCCTCTTCAGTTGAGGGGGATTTCGATTCAAACCGAGAAGATTCATGCTCGTCATTGAGTAACTTGTACTTGCAACCAATAAGGATATATTTAAACACTGTGAGATAAATTACAAATGTGTGCTGAGCAAGAAGATACAGATAGCGCTATATAGGCTGAACTCGAGGTAGACTCCAGAGCAATTCGACAGAAAAGAAGCTGCGTAGAAGGCAAAGTAGGAGGAACGATGTCATATTAGGATATCGTAACAAGAATTCGGAACGACACCAAGGCATTGTTCGAAATTGTCAGAAAGACTCATCGCATGATTTTGAAGTAGAGGATGACGATGACGAGACAGATGATAAACACTGTCATGGCACTTAGGATGAGACGCTGCTTGTACATCCTGTAAAAGAATGATTAGCAGTCCCATTGTACGAAAACACGGCGACTTGCTGTCTGATCATCTTCTTGACTGTTCCGGATGCACGATCGATATTTGAATCCGCACTTCGAAGCTGTCCAGGGTGGTATCAATAAAGAATGAACATGAAGAGAAGTTCAAAAATCAACAGCGCTTGGAAGCGTGTGATTTCAACAAAAGCTTACCGTATCTCTCGCGTTTTCTATCGTCTCTCTTTGACCTCTCAGTGACCTCAGAATGTCTGCTCCTTGATCCTCCGCCTCTAACGCTATTCTGTGAGTGTCTCTGAGCCGTCGACTGCTATCTTCAAGGGTCTGAGTCCCAGCGAGTAACCGTGCGCGATCGCCTTGTTCGCCATAGGGGTCATCAGAACTCTCACCACCAGCCCCACTTCGTGCAAGGAGGTCAGACCTCGACTGCTGTGCGTGAAACTCCTTGGAAAGTTTCTTGTATCGCGTGAGCTCAGCTTTGACCTGTTTTAGCCGCGTAGAATACGGGGCTTTGATGGATTGTGGGATGCCTTGAATTTCAACTTCAAGGGCGGAAACCTGATTATGTGGCATCATTGACTCCACGCTGGGCGTCACAAATTCTGACGGAGCTTACGATATCATCTGCCTCGTCCAAATCTATTTCTACCTTTCGTAGAGCGGCCCTTCTCTGCTCTGGGAGACACATGGGAAAGTCATCCATGATTCTCAGAAAACTACCGCGCACCTCCACTACCATTGGCTTCGAGTTTATCCTTAATGCTACTGACAATATGCCTGAAGTCGAGTTCATACGAGTCAAAGAGGGCAGCAGGAGTCTGGTCCATTGTCGGAAGGCTTTCGTCGTCGTCCGATACACAGCCCCCAAGCATTCAAACAAGGCAGGAGTATTATGTAATCTCGTCATCGACATACCTATCTATAGTTATCCTTGGTTTAACTCCTTTGGGATAGAGGCAGCAGTATCTGCGAATTCAGCCTAAACTAGGTGACCTCTATCTAGTACACCTCGAACCTGCATTTCTCCATGCTTCTCGGTGCGTGCTCAATCTGGCTTCCTATCATACCAAAGCAGCTGGTGGATTCCGCGGCCGCAACGCACTGAATAACGCGTGGATGAGAGGAAGTGACTGGAGCAGAAAGGCTTTTGTCATCGGGGCTGAAGAAGAGCTGTTTGATTGTCCCTCTGGCAATCAAGGCCTTGTGTGATAGCCATTTTTACTCAAGGTAGTTTAGAGGATCGAAAGGCAGCTCTAAATCGTCCGACTACTAGAATACGAGAGTAACTTGCAAAACGAAAGCTACCGGTTGTACAAAGTCAGGGTGTCTAGCATCCATTATGGCACCCATGGCAGTTTCTCAAGTATTATCACGGGGTCGCAAACTTCAAGGTTGTTTGTCAAAAGCTCAATGTTGACCCAACAACTGTAAGCCGAACTCGAATTGAAAAAAGTCTGAATGCATTGTTAACAGCTTAGGCTGGCAAGAGAAGCTTCAAACCGAATAAGTGTCCTTGATGCATGAAAATACTACATGAGCGTGACTTACTACCAGCGGCGGTGATGGCCAGCGCGATACTGCCGACATCGCAGGTAGTTCTCGAGTGTTCTGTTACTTCAGAGTAGATGACGGCCATCCAGAGGAAGAGCGCATCAGACTCTGATAAGGGGGAATTTATCACAATTGTAGCTGGTACCGAGCTCCCTATGACCTTTGATTTATAAAGCTTGAATTCCATCGTCGTTCGCTCCTCCGGAATGTCATCTACAAGTCGCCATACCTGAATTGAGATCAGAATATCTTTCCTTTACGAGGAAAAGATGGCCTACATGCCAAGCTTTTACTTTGTATTCATACTTTACGTGCCACGATGTTTTGTTGTATGACCAGCGACGTACTGAAAGGGCTCTAAACAACGAACTGGTAAACAGACGATTCTGATTCTTCATTGAAACAGAAAAAGTGCTCACATGCCTGGTCTCCTATCTTTAATTCGAATGTCGTCGATGCTTATGACTTGCTCGTCAATGTTAAATGTTCTGTCTTGCCATTTAATCGAGGCTTGCTTTTTGTTCGGACCTTCGACAGTAGTCACATCTGTCGGTAACCTCCCGCGGGTGGCCGGCGCAGATGTCCTCAAGACGAATGAGACACCCGAAGTGTTGGTGGCAGAAACGTTAGTGTAGTGACTCTTATTATCAAAAACATAGACGGAATCCATGATAAGAGGTAAAGTCCACAAACGATGCCGAACTCAATAAAAGCAACTGATGACACGTGTGGGCTGGGCAAGGTGCGGGAGCAGTGGCCGGGGTAGGGAATTGTTATAACGGTCCGCATGGTACGGTGGCTTAACGATTAGATGTCCATGAATGTACGACGCCTAACCACGTGTTTATCCCCAGGTGAGAAATGGATCACGTAGTTCTGGCCAGAGTATATCCATGACTTAGTTTTAGATTCTGGAGAGCCCGGAAAACTGTACCTTTTTCAGATTCTATCCTAGTGGTTCAAACACATAAATATGCATGAAATGTTCTTTTTGAATTCAAGGTAAGAAACATGATTTGTATTTTATGATATGTTTCTTGTTTTCATTCTTTCAAAGAAAAAGTATTTATTCTCCCCTCCCAAGATACACTATATAGAAAAAAGATTTGATTTAACTGTTTCTTCATTTGTCAAATAATTTCTACCTGAAAAAAAAAACATGTCAGAAATGACATCACATGTTTCTCATTGATGTTTCTCTATTGTGTAGCCAAATGCATTCTTGTGCCACCTTAAATGCTGCCATGTATTCTATGTTGCAAGAAGATGCTGCTGCTATCTTTTGTTTGCACAATTCCCATGCAATAATGCCCAATCCCAAAGACCAAGCATACTACCCAACATTGTCATATGTCTCAATCAGAATCTGAAAATCCTGCCAGTGAGATTGGAGAAGACCCGCCCAGATGTAGCTTAATGTTTCTTGTCCTTTTCAAGTAGCAAAGCACTTAACAGCATACTGTATGTTGGGTCTCAATGATATATCAAGCCATATCAAGCCTCCAACCAATTTTCATATGGGATTTTGGCTATATTGTCATGCTCCTCGTGTTATAGTTTTGAGTGGGTTATGGGTCTCACAGCTTACAATTCACACAATGTAAGTCAGACCAATTGTGGATTCTGCTACACTAGAGTGAATGTAAGGTAAGAGTTGCCTTACAAATAGATACAAATATCTATATAAAGGACTGCGTTCCAGAAGAAAGCAGCATGTACCATTAAATAATATATATTGTAATACACCACAATGATGATGTAGTATAAATGATCAATCAAATGGTGTTGTGTTGAACAGAGCTAGGCAACCGTTGGCAGTGGATCAGAGTCTACAAGACGTAGGCAGTGGGTAAGGAAGTAGACCGAAACCAAGTTGTCTGTGGTCAAGAGCAGGAGAAAGGGACACAAGAACTAAAGAGGAAAGATATTTCCTTTCAGAGTAAACAGATGGATCGGACATCAAAAATTGATGTGATCGGGATTAGGTTGATGGGATTGGATGATAGGGGAATGGATGGAAAACAATGGGCAACAAGATAAAAGCAAAACATAGTAATAAGGATTCAGAGTAGTGAGGGGAGGAAAAGAGGTAAGAACATATGAACACGTAGTATAACAGGAGGATAGGAGAGGGAGACAAGGGGATTGCACAATGATGGGATCACCCGGATGGCAAAGGAATTTTGTGCTGACGGGTATGGTATCAGAAACCAGTCCGTGATACTTAGGATTACAGGTACACGCAGTCAGAGATCTAACACAATTCGGGTCTTATTAACACAATTCGGGTCTTATTAACACAATTCGGGTGTTCTTAACACAATTCGGGTCTCCTTATTTTGCTGAAGGTTTATTTACTTCTCGCAACTTCTCCCTGTGGGCCTTGAATTGTAGCTGACACTTCTTTGAGATGGAGATGGCGTGGAGCAACTCTTGTGATCCATTGACGAAACCTAATTGATCGTCTGCTCTGATGATGTCGGAGTTTTGAGAGAAGCTTTGGGTCCTTGCTCACGCCACAGAGCCTCGGCGACTCATGTTCGTATCTGTCAGCGTCAATGATAACTGCCAGGATAGTAATTATACCAAATATATCCTCATTTTCAAGCATACACCTAGTAAAGAGGGCTATAAGTAGTGGCTAACTTGTTCTGACTTCCACAAAGCACAATCTCTTCGAACAATGGCCAACAAGTTCTCTATACCCAAGTCAGCCACAAAGCTTCGTGAAGTGCCCCCATCACAACTCGACCTTCGTCCAGATGCAGACATCATTACCGAGCTCAAAACCTTTCGTCCCGTTACCAATGAGAAGAACGTTTGGGCATTCTGGGACAAGGGCTATGATGCCATCTACCCATCCCACCAGGTCAGCATCCTTAACTGGGTGCATCGTTTGGGACCTTCATGGACAGTCCGCATCGTGGATATTGTAAAAGGATCACCCAACAATGTCTACAAATTCGTCGACAAGGAACGGTTTCCTGACTGTTTCAATGATCAGACCATGGACGGTCGCCACGCGCCCCAGCATGCGTCAGATCTTGTTCGCCTCCCACTCCTTTACGTCCACGGCGGTGTTTGGATGGACGTCTCCAACATGCTACACACTCACCTCGACGCCCTCTTCTGGGATCACCTCATCGCACCAGATACGCCGTACGAGGTCGCGCTGTGGGACATCAGTGGTGTGATGCGCAAAGCGCCGGGAAGTTTTGGCAATTTCGTATTGGCTGCCCGCAAAGGTTGCGTCTTTATCAAGAACTGGCATGAGGGGTATCAAAGTCTATGGAGAGGACGCACCAATGTCCAAGGTTTCCATACCATTTCGTTGATGCAAGAGATCGGGCTTTTTGATGGCCTGGCAGACTCTGTTTCGGCAGAGCACATCGTCTACCTCAGTGACTATCTGTCGCAGATGCTTGTCGGTGAGCGCTTGTGCAAGCTCCTTGACGTCCGCTCCGGTTGGAATGGCCGCGAGTTCTATGAGAAGAAGGTTTTCCTGGTCGAAGGTATCTCGAACGGCGTCCTCGGCGCCATTAAAACCAATTTAGATGGCATGAAACAGGCACAGCTCTTCCTTACACCCCTCGCCGAGCACGACGCTCGAAAGAGGCAAGAAGCAGAAGACTTTGTGGTACAGATGCTCGAAAATAGTCATATGTACAAGGTCTATCACAGCTCGGTGGAAGGTTTTGTCTCTCTCGGTGACCTCGTCAATAGGGAAGGGTTCAAGGATTTCGCACATCGACCGGGAACATTTGGGGAGATGTATCGATACGGCACGGTGCATTGGGAATCGACACGAGATGTAGAGAGATTGGAGCCATGGAAAAGTGTTGAAGCAATGATACACGCAACGCCCACGCAGGCTGCGGCTGAGCTTGAGGAAGATAAATAACTAGCGAGAACCTTCATATAGAAGGCCACAACCAGAATGCCCCGTCAATTCCACTCAATCGTAATGTATAGAAAAATCCTTCAAGGGGATGTTTCACGACAATTTAAGCATCAGAAACAAAGTAATCCCATGTCCAATCTCGTTGCCTCAGCCCTGGAGCGGGACAGCTTGTTACGGTCACGGCGATAGATTTCACGACACTCTTCGGGTCCTCGCAATCCTCGTTGAACTTCCTGGACTCTGCCGTCAAACTTCAGAGCTAAATTGACGAAATGAGCACACCCTTGGCACGCTTGGCACACACAAAAAGCGTCTCGCCGTCTAGCGGGACGAGGACTGATGAGTTGGCATTGTCGCCCTGTCAGACGTCAGATCCCCTTACATATGCATCAGAGCATAGCAAGGATGACTGGATCCGCGCCGGAGAAGATGAGGGGCTTATGATCAACTCACTACGGTGATGCACATGTCATTGACAATCGACTTGCAACCTCCTCCACCAACGTACGCCTCCATCCTCCCCTGCACGCTCTCCGCTCCTACCCTTCGCCTTACATCGCTACGTCCACAGTTCTGCCTACACAGGCCGATCCACTACCTGCCCATGAATGTCTTTCCATGACGTGCTGTGTACCTATTGTGACGCGTCATGGTAAAACGCAGTCAATCAATTCAAATTTTGAACGCGTACGCTACCGGATCTTTTCTGTAGATCGATGCCTTTGATGTATAGTCTCCGAATGTTAATCGGTTTGCTGTTTGACAAGTTGTATGTGCGAGAGCTCCTTTAATTGATATGTGGTGGTTATGCATTGTTCTGACCGGGCTGTCTACCCACTCTCAATTTTACACACCCTGGATTGTAAGGAGTGGTTGTGTTCGGAGTCACTGTGTAGACGTACTAGGGGTAATATGATACAATGAGTGGTGATCGAGAAGGCGAAGAGCAGTTCGGGAGAAAGAGGGATGTTGGGGGTGGAAAGATGTCGTGTGGATTGAGACGAAGCGATGAAGAAGACCAGAGGATAGCGGTCTACTTGATTATCAAAGCTGCCAAGGCAGCCAATGAAGCGTTTTATCACAATTCACCAAAGGCCACTTAGCGAATACGATTTACAGTTATGGAAGAGAAAGAATACATTACCTAGGTCTTGCTAACAAAGCCTCAAGTGATATTAAACATGTGAGAGCAAAGGGGTGGGTTCTTCTTCATCGTAAAATATTGAGGGTGTTTGGAACGAAGCCGTGCAGCTTAGTGGAATGTTTCCCAACAGAGGGACGGAATAATGACGGAATAATATCCGTTATTTCAGAATCCAGTCCTCGTATACTAGGTGCCCCGACCATACCTCATTTTCTTCCGTGATATAATCCGTTCGCACGCTTGCTTCCGTCTCATCCTTTTGTCTCGTATTTCTCGTATTCTATCTTTTATGTCTCAATCGTCACTGAAGATGTTGACTTCTGAATTGCTCTATTACGCTACTCGTGCTGCTCTTCAAGTAGATATCAAAGGCGCAATTCTGGCGCCATAGATGCGGATCTCGGGGAAGTGACGAGATGCGCTCATCGCGGAGATTTACAGCAGACATAGCGGAGTGCATCGAAGACTTCTTCAGGAATCCCAGTAGCAGTGTCGAGTAAAGGAATACCAGTAAGAATCCTGTTTTTATTGGAGGTTGGGGATAGGTCGTCCGTGGCGCGTGTCCAACTGCGAGCAGCGAAAGCAGCCTTGGCTCCAAAAGTGAAGTACAGACGACGAGGGTGATACGGGACTTCGTCTGGAAGGGATTTTAGTCAACTCAAATATAGTGAAGAAGTAAAGTGAATCCCTACATTACATTGGCGATTCTGGCAAACCTCTGTTTGAAATGGTTTCGTTAGCGTTATCAATGACCTGTACTTCATAATTATATCAGATAATTTCCGGACGTTGTATGGGAAAAATATACATGAGAAAAGTTGGTGTGAGGAGGATGGTAGAACAACGCTGGATATACGCGGCTTTTTCTAGCTTTTCTATCGTCACCCTTCGAGCAGCGTAACGATATTCCACTCTAACATGGAGCCCTGGATGCCCATCATTTCTATTCGATGAAATTTCTCCTTTTCAGTTGACGTTGATATCCACGGCCAAAGACTGAAGTTTGATGCGTAGTTTGGGACTGGATCTTGTGGCCAAAAGTCGCATTGACAGCACTATCTCACTGTACCTACGAGAGAGCACTTCATCGTGCTAGTGACGGTAGTACTTGTGATAATTCAACATAGACCATATGCAAGGACCATAATTTTGAGGTCTGGTCACGAGTATGCAGAGTCAAACCTGAATAGCCAAGTTCAATCATTGGCGAAGTAACCCCCGGCCCCAAAGTCGGCCTCTGCTCTGTCCCTTGACTGATCCCTCTTGGCCTGGCTCATCAATGTCGAACATAACTGCCATGCTCCAGAGTTTCCCTACAGCCCCCAAGGCAACTTCAGCCTTCTCCAACAGCCTGAAGTATAAAAGCCCTGAACCTCATGGTCAGTAGTCAGTCTCAATCTTGCCAAGTCTCTATCTCTATCTCTCTTTGTTTCTGTCTCCTCATCATTTCTCTCTCTTCATAAGATGAGATAACATAGAATGAATATCCTTGATAATTATTTCACAAATCTTCCAAGTTTTCAATCAACAATACCGGACTTGCTGAATAGTAAGTCTCCGCCGGTGACATCCATCATGATCTACAATGTTCGCGGACTCCGCAGGTCGCTGCTTTCGACATACATGTTCTTTTCAGTAGATACGAAAAACCTAGCATGCGTTCAAACTGCACAAGCGTCGTTTGAGCCTGAAAACTCTGCAAACTATATTAGGTCGAGCGGCCCCAGCGACTGCGCAATGGTGTATGGTTTCTTCACATAATTCACAACTTGGCATTTGCAGCTGATCCTCTGGCAATACAACGTTTCTCTTTATCAGAATGATTACTAATCTTGCCATACATTGCGCCACATTCACTATCTCCATATCTTGAGCCGGGCTGTTTCTCATGTGCAAACAGTTCCTCAGAATTAGGTTTCCCTATATTCTCGTACCTCTACAGTGGCACTGAGGCTTTAGACCGCTCCGAGTCCGGCCTTAAAGTTATCAGTGATTTAGTCCTCAGGATCATCCGCCTCGGACGGTCGTAATTACAGCAGGAGGTGAGGAAGAGATGATTAGGTATATCAAATTTGTCCGTGTCTCATGCTAATTTATCACTCGACACCAACATGGTGACCTTGTTGCAACATAAAGACGTATCGTATCCAACTTCTTCTCATTCTTGGGCTCGGTTGCAGGAATATTCTTGGGTTCACGCCTCACTGCGATGTATCTGATATGATTTATCTGCACCTAAGCATGAACTTGTGTGCGTCACACTGAGCTACAACTCTTTTCTATATGTATGTCCTGGTGCGCTCAGATTAAGGCCTATGGCTCTCCAAGAAAGAGTCTTGATTGTGCATTCCCCACATCCCTTCACCATTCTTGTCCATGCTTGATTTCGTTATTTCGAGCAAACTGTTGACGTTGCGCCGTTTACGATCACAGAAGCTTAGTTTGAAAAATGTAGCAACGCCGCTTTCAACATTGAAAATCTTAGCGCCGCGAAAGTCACTCATCCACTCTCGCCCCAAAAATATTAATTTGCAATATTGACGTAAAATTCGATCCTCTCTTCCTGATGCGCTGCTGGGTCTAAACAGGGAACTCCGAATTAGACACTAGCACAACGCTTGGAAAGGCTGCAACAGGGATGATTCGTGCACATGCTACGGAAGCGGTAATTGCAATGCAAAAAGGCTAATTCGCTGGTTAGATTCCGTCAGAAAAGCGAAAGGTACGTGGAAAACTTTGAGACAGTGGGCGTAGGACTGGCTGAGGATACCTGATCGTGTCTGTGGGTACACCGCTGTCGAGTACGAGATTATCTCTCTGCTACACTCATAGATCTTTAGCGCGGTGATACGGGGATTATGTAACTGACTTCGGCCATCAGGGTTTGGAGAATTTGGCCACGATTTTTGTTGACGTAACTGGTTCCGAAATTTCATGACATGGCAACAGCAGGTGTCTCAAAGCGCATGCTAGACGACCGTCCATGCGTCATGTAGAGGTATGGAACAACTATCAGCGCTAGAGACGCGCTGGAATAATTCATTTGAGAACAGAGTGGAAGCGCTCTACACATGAAAAAAGAAATCTCCGCCGATTGGTGGGAGAAATCCGCTTGCCCTCAAATCAAACGATTCTGACTGGTTTTCGGCTTTACGTATTGACACTCACATGAAGCACGAATGCTTCCTGCCTGGGAACATACGCATCATGGATCGACTGGACGAGCTATAAAAACCCCTTTGATGGCCTTTACAGACGCCCACGTCCACTATCTTCATCATGGTCGAGAAAAAGTCCAAGGTCCCTTATGGTTTGTGTAACAAACGATGAAGATACGACATACTAATTGTGGCATGCAGTCCGTCTAGGCAATTCAGGTCTCAAAGTCTCCAGGATTATTCTCGGCACAATGCAGTATGGTACTTCGAAATGGCAAGAGTGGGTGCTTGGCGAGGAAGAAGCAATCAAACATATCAAGTTTGCGTACGTGCTGTCTTCGATTCTCCACTACAGTAGACCAATCAGAGCTAGATATGACGCAGGCATCCAGACATTCGACACTGCCAATGTACGCCTTATCTCACCCATCCATACATCTTCATCCTTGTTCTCAACCTCACATAGGCGTACTCGAACGGCCTTTCAGAAGTCATCCTCGGAAAGGCCATCAAGCAGCTCAAGCTTCCGCGCCAGGAAATCGTCATTCTTTCAAAGGTATATCTTCGTTGCCTCGCATTTCCAGATCCATTCTGCATAATTATTGACGCTCGCATTTCAGGTTTACTTCACCGTTGCGCATGACTACGAGACGAGTTTGGCCCCTTTTCGCGAGGATATTGACGAAATTGGGTACGTTAATCAGCATGGGTTAAGTCGTAAGGTTCGTTTTTCTCTTTTCACTTCTCTTCAGGCTCATCGATGTTCATATCAATTAATCATAAAAGCACATCTTTGATTCCGTCAAAGCAAGTCTTGCACGCCTCGGTGTGGATTACATCGATGTTTTACAATGTACGCTCGCCTCTCATCTGTTTTTATGCTGTTGACAGTACGTTGTAGGTCATCGATTCGACTATAACACGCCTGTTGAGGAAACAGTAAGTCTATCCTCGTTTGTGCTAAATTTCATTATCAAACAGCAAAACAGATGCAAGCCTTACATGACGTTGTCAAGGCTGGATATGTACGCTACATCGGCATGGGCTCATGCCATGCGTACCAGTGTACGTTTTTCTTCGTCCTTCTCATGATCCATGCTGACCTGGATCTCTCTTACGTGTTCTTATAGTCCATCAAATGCAAAGTAAGTACACTATCCCTCCCACCCTCCTCAAACGACAAGACACTTAACGACAAGATAATCAGACTATGCAATCACACACAACCTCACGCCCTTTATCTCTATGCAAAATCACCACAACCTTCTTTACCGCGAAGAAGAGCGTGAGATGTTCCCCACGCTCAAGGTCCGATTTTCGTTCTTCGTTGTCCGTTAATATCTAATAGAGAGAATCAGCTGTTCGGCGTCGGTGCGATACCCTGGTCCCCGCTTGCCCGCGGGCTCCTCACACGTCCAATGAAGGAGCAGACGAAGCGCGGGGAGACGGATTGGTGTGTCTCTTTGCCTTTTCTCCTTTAATCTTCCCCCGATAACACGTACAACAGGTTCAATAGTCAATATCTCAAAGCACTTGGGACGCCAGAGATCGTCAAACGGTAGCTTACTCATCCATCTCACCTGGAACACTCGTTGATTCTCAATGTCACTTTAACAGCGTTGAAGACCTCGCGAACAAAAAAGGTTTATCAATGGCTCAGATCGCAGTAATGTGGTCCCTCTCGAAGGAGGGCGTTACTGCGCCTATTGTGGGCACAACCAGTTTGAAAAATTTGGAGGAGTTGGTTGGTGAGTTTTCTTTCTCTTCGCTCTTTTCTCGACGCTAGTGCCGTGAGCTCGTCCTTGCGGCGTCGTTCGTCTCTCGTGGTTGTATACTATATGTCGTGCGATCTGAGGAGCAGACTGTCATCCGATGTCATTGTTATTCTGTTCCCATCTTCATTCACATTTCGATTCCGTGATAATATGATTACTGACACAATCGTCCCGACGTCGCCGTCGCGAATATGAAATTGACTGAGGAGGAAATGAAATATCTGGAGGAAGCGTATGTCGCGCAGGCGGTTCTCGGGCACTTGTGAATTGTCATCCTTGAATAAATTTGTTGAGATCATTGCATTGCGTGAGTAGTTATAATCTGTCGAATGGAAACTGCGAAGATACGCTGATCATATTAAAATCGACAGTTATAAGAGACAGTGGTGTTGACCGGATAGCTGGTCTTTACAGGTGGTGATATAGTAAGATAGGAACTTCTTTCTCTACGGGAGAGGGTGTTGTCTGGAAAATAAACATCGATGTGAATGATTACAACGCATTCCAAAGTGGGAACACTCACCGCCCCACGCAAGAGAGATAATTCGCCTTGGATCCATTGACTGTCAAATGATGCATTCGGGCATGGTGTAACGGCTAACATTTCCGCCTTTCATTTCAAGTATAGAGAACTGCATCCCGACAGCCAAGAGTTCGATTGCCCTTACCCGAATAGTTCAAAGGGCTTGAATTACAGATTGCGAGATCTAATAATTCTTCGGAGCTTTTCTGTCCTCTATATTGGTATTTATGTTTATTTGTTTGATGTTTTGTCATCATTTGTGTCCCGTCCAATTTGCGCTCATGGGCGCAATTGTCCTCAATATCATCAATTGATTGACTATTATTTGTTCTTCCTCTGAAAAAAAGGCTCTTTCCATTGTCTAAAGCCTTTTTCCATTGGAAACCCACTGTCTGGAAATGATGTAACTTGTTTCTTTTTTAATTTTTTCTAATGGAAACAGCTTCCAGTGTGGGCAATGAAATCCGCAACACGATATCGTCCGGGGAATAATGGACACACAAAGACAAATTTTACCGGACCCGGTTGATCCGGACCTATGTGGGTGGCGCTCTGTCACAAATTGTGACCGTGCCTGGTTCAGTCTCATTTCTTACGCTTCTGATAGTGAGCACTTGTTTCTTCCACATCATCACAACCTCCTCCTTCACTACAATGTTGC
>QGOB01002504.1:0-14726 GCA_003313055.1 Termitomyces sp. MG145 | reverse complement strand
CCGAGAAGCCCCGGACCAGTACTTAGCCTCCCAAGCTCGCCTAGTAAGGACTCGCCAGTGTAGCTGAGCCCCCGTCGTCAGCGGGACCTGACACCAGCAAAAAGCTAAAAGAAGTCAGAGTCAATGCTGGGTGGGAATGGGTGAACAAGTCATGAAGCACCTATTTTGGCAACCACAGTGTAATCCTGAGGGTGATGACTCCTTATGCACATGCACAAAATAGTGTGGCAGAACAGGTAAACAGCATTATTATAGGTGTGTGCTGCATACTCACTGAAAGTGGACTGCTGAAAGAGTTGTAGGCCAAGGCCACAGCTGCTCAAATATATACCTGGAATCTCCTCCCCACCTCACAACATCCAAACACTATACTTAAAGAAGTGTGGACTAGTCATTAGCAGTGAGTGGATCACTTAAGGCCTTAGGGTTGTCTTTCCTGGACAAAGGTCCTGTAAGGGCAACCTCAGAGAGCTGTAGAACTCACATAACTGGCAGGGGGATATCCAAACATGTATTAGCAAGTGGCTACAGTGTACAGGGCTAGCTACTCACCTGGCAGGGGAATAACCAAAGAGAATAAGTCTGAGGAATCTCTATGCCAGGATGTGGACGCTTCTGGGGCCCCAGAAGCATGGGAATCAACTATATAGTACACATAAGCCACTGAAAATGGTGTGTGAGAATAAAAGATGAAAAACTCGGACAATATGTAACAGACAATGTATGAAAGAATGGAGACAGAAAGAAGGGGAAAAAGGAAAGGGAAAGGGAAGGGGAGGATGGATGTATGGAAGGAGAAGGAATGTATAGGCTCAGGAAGGGATGTCCCCTTACATCACCCTCCCTCTAGCTTGCAGTGCCTCAATGCATGCCATGCTGACTGGAACAGTGTTGGTGACAGAGTGTAGAGGCCCTGAACCAGTTTGGAGGCATCCAGGTGCCTGTCATAGAATTCCTTCACTCGGAGGGGGGCCCTGACACCCTTGGCAGGTTCTCAGGAAGAGTCCTCATAGCCAAAACCTTTCCACTTCACCCAATACTGGAGCTTGTAGCGGAAAATGTGGCTGTCTAGGATGGCCTTGACTTCATAGTGCTCTTCATTGTCCACAATTATTGGCAGTGGCGGAGGGTCTGCTTGCTGACCTGGGATTGGATTCGCAACTGCAGGCCAGAGTTTGACAACATGGAATACTGGATGAATACCACGCATTGCCCGGGGTAGGCGCAGATGGTATACTAAACGTCTCACTGCATGCTCCACTGCATAAGAGCCCAGGAACTTGTGAGAGAGCTTCTTGTACAGGTGCGTGGTCTGAATGTCTTTGGCATTCAAGTAGACCTTGTCTCCAGGCATATATTCTGGTACAGGAGTCTGCCGCTGGTTATAGTAATGGGCCATGTCATCTTTGGCCTTGGCTAGAGCTGCCCTTGCCTCCTCTTGAGCCTATTTCATGCAGTTCACGAATTTGTTTACAGACTTGTTCTGAGAGGGGCGCTGGCATGGTTCAAAGCCCATGCATGGATTATGTCTGGTGTCGAGCAGGAAGGGTGTGGTCTGTGTTGCGGAGTGCACATGGTTGTTGTACTGGAACTCTGCATCTGGGAGCAGCTCATCCCAGTTGTCTTGCTGTTTGCTGCAGAAGATCCGGAGGTACTTTTCTAGCTCCTGGTTGATGCACTCTGTCTGGCCATCTGACTGGGGATGATATGCAGTGGAGGCCTGAAGCTTGATCCCCAACAGGCGGTACAGTTCCCTGGTGAATTCTACAATGAACTGGGGACCTCAATCTGACACAAAGGCATTGGAGAGGCCATGCAACTTCCAGACATTTTTGCGGTACAGGTTGGCAGCACCCAGTGCAGAGCAGGTGGTAGTGGTGGGGATGAAGTGTGCTCTCTTTTCTATGCTGTCCACAACCACCATGACAGCATCATAGCTATGCACATCTGGCAGTTCTGAGATGAAGTCCACTGAGACCACACTCCACCTTTCTTCAGGAACAGGAAGAGGGTGCAGCTCACCCATTGGCGCCTAACGGAAGGGCTTGGTTCTAAGGCACATGTCACAAGTGCTAGTGTAGGCACCAATATAGCATGACATCTGGGGCCACCAGTAGTTGTGCAACACCAGTTCCAGAGTCTTCCAGCGTCCTGGGTGCCCTGCCACCTTGGAATCATGGTGCTGCTGTACAATCCGCCGCCTCAATTCTGAGTCATTTGGCATGTAGATGTGTCCCCAGAATGTTAGGATCCCTTGGTCCAATCGCCACTCCTGACTGTGAACAGAACGGGTCCCTGTCTGTCGGCCTGCCTTGAGCGTTGCTGCTGCTTTAGCCACCACATCCTCATGGAGTCCTTCTTGGTTGCCCTTCTGTATATCTGCCAGAATGGATACCTCTTCACCCTGGATCGTCAGACCTTCAAGTGCCCGAATCACAAACAGCTCTAGCCTGAGCAGGACAATATTGTTGTTGTCTCCTGCTCCAGTCCCGTGGTCTGCCCGATGTGACAATGTGTCTGGCTTACCCATACTCCGACCTGGCCTGTGATGAAGTGTGAAGTCAAAGTTTGCCAGGTAGAGGGACCAGCAGGCCTGTCATCGGTTAAGCTTTTTTGCAGTGCAAAAGTACTCTAGGTTCTTATGATCTGTCCAGACCTCAAACTGATGCCAGGCCCCTTCTAAGAAATGACGCCACTCTTCAAAGGAACAGATAATCGCCAGCATCTCCTTGTCATGGATCTTGTAGTTACGCTCCATAGCGTTGAGACTCTTGGAATAGAATGCAATGGGGTGCCATTTCCCATCCTCCTTAGACTGCTGGGAGAGAACAGCTCCAGTGGCAAAGTCTGAGCTGTCCGCCTCTACATAGAATGGCAGGCTGTCATCTGGGGAGATGAGAACTGGTTGGGAGGTCACTGCATGTTTCAGAGTCTTGAAGGCTGTTTGCTGAGCATCTGTCCACTGCCAAGGCTGGTCCTTTGAAGTCAGGTCAAAAAGAGGGTGGGCATGATGAGAGAAGTCCTGGATGAACCACCGGTAGAAGTTGGTGAACCCTAGGAAAGATTGGACCTCTTTCTTGTTCTGAGGTGCTGGCCAGTCTGCTACTCACCTTCACTGGGTCCATCCCTGCTGTTCCATGTGAGATGATGAGTCCAAGGTATTCCACTCAGATCTGCTCAAACTTGCACTTCTCAGGTTTGAGATAGAGCTGGTGTTGGCGGAGTCGTTCCAGAACCAAGCATACAATGCGGTGGTGCTCCTCTCAGGTCTTGGTAAAGATGAGGATGTCATTGAGGTACACGCACACCACTCTTTCTGCAATGAAGTCATGGAAGATGTCATTCATCATGGTCTAGAATGTAGCTGGGCTATTGGTGAGGCCAAAGAACATGACCAGCAGTTCAAACAGCCCGC
The DNA here is from genome assembly GCA_003313055.1 of Termitomyces sp. MG145. Taxonomy (NCBI): domain Eukaryota; kingdom Fungi; phylum Basidiomycota; class Agaricomycetes; order Agaricales; family Lyophyllaceae; genus Termitomyces; species Termitomyces sp. MG145. Next base: position 11,311 of record QGOB01002504.1, on the reverse strand, counting down.
AATTTGTCCGGAATGCGGCCTTCCACTTATCTCCTTCCTTGATGCACATGTTGTTATAGCCTCAGCAGACATCTAACTTGGTGAAATACTGTGCATCTTGGAGGTTATTGATGAGCTTGGAGATGAGAGGGAGGGGGTAGCAATTCTTGACAGTGAGGGCATTCAGCACACGATAATCCTGCACCAGTCAGAGGGAGCTGTCCTTCTTTTTGATGAAGAAGACAGGGGAGGCCATGGGCAACTTGGAAGGGCAAATTCTACCAGACTCGAGGTTCTCCTGGAGGAAGGCATCCAGCTCATCCTGCTCCTTTGGCACAAGTGGGTAGACCTTGCAGTTTGAGGGCTCTGCATCAGGAACTAACTCTATGGCATGATCCCACTGCTTGCGCTCTGGGATGGAGTCAAAGGAGGTCTTGGAGAACACGTCTTCAAAGTCATAAAGGTAGTCTGGTACAGCATCTCGGAAGGACTTTGGTTGCATGTTCCAGGTGAAGGCCTCCGTCAGACGCTGTGACATGGTCTGACTGGCATGGACCTCTGCAATGTCCAATGATCAGGGTGGCAAGGCGGCAAGGATCCGGTCACCCTCCTCAATGACTTTGTCAGGAGTGTCAGGCTCTGGGGTTCCCGGTAGGCTGCTACTGCCAGCCTGTTCCAGTTTGAGCTCTCCTCTATCCCTACAAGCATCCTTGTGAGGGGCCTCCTTACAAGGGAATGCTAAAATGCTAAGGGAGGAGGGTCCAACAGGTCTAGGTCAGAGTAGGGCAGGGGACCCCATCAGCAGGCTCGGACTGAGGCTCGCTCTCAGGCACGCATATGACGTTCCGATCGGGCTTCCTCCACACAGGTAGAGCATTGACATGAACATCAACTCATTTTGACTTCCCCAGTAGACTAGTCAATATCTGGGTTATGCAGGCACAGCTATGTGTAGCCTAAGATGATATCCTGCTTCCCTAGACTAGTGACGGCAAACACTGCCTGTTCTGCATGGTTGCAATAGCGGAGGATACACTCTGTCACACACCAGATAGAGCCAGCTTCATTGAGGGTACCGTCAATGTTGTATACTGGAATGGGTTGGGTCAATGGTTGGGTGGTCAGCTGATGCCTCTTGACAAACACAACATCCATGAAGAGTCCAGTGGCCTCACTATCCAGAAGAGCCTGGACTTGCTGTGTACGCTGCATATCTATAGTCTCTATCTCTACTTCCAGAGAGAGGGAGGTAGCTGATGGGATGGAAGCCACTGTGTACTTGTGTGGAAGACGGTGTTCCCAGCTGGGAAGGTGCACTCAGGGAGGAGGATGAGCTTTGGCTGATGTAGGAGGAAGAGGGGGTAGTATGGCTGCAGAGGTCTCAACCGGTTTGCATGTAAAAGAATCAAGAGAAGGAACTGTATTAAAAGATTCTATGGGCAAATATGCAAAGCGGTTAGAGCTAGGCAGTGGAGGTGTATGGTCCATCCACTGCAATGCTAAAAATCATCCAGCATGTCCTCCTCTCCATCCTCCAACGTCTTATCCATCACCTTGGAGGAAGGTATGCCTGCAGCATCCATTGCAGCCAGAAGCTCCATAATGAGCACGTCCCATTCATCAGCTGACAGATAGCACACATCAAGCCCTTCCAGACAGCTGCAAGCCTAGTGCCCAGGCTTTCCGCAACAGCGGCACACAGAAGGAGGGACTCCTTCCTTCCTTCCAGCAACGTCAATGTCCATGAGCACTTCCATGGAGATCTTTGCTGGTGGCATTGCTGCAGGGGCCCAGGGTGCTGGGCCTCATATGGCAGGGGCGGCTGCAGGGACTGGGAGTGGGGCTGGTGCCCAGCAAGCAGGAGGTTTAGCAGGGAAAGGAGGTGGCACTGGGGGGTGTGACCGAAAGGCATGGAATATCTCAAACTGTCAGTCAGCATGGGCATTCCAATCCACCAGACGCACCGTTGCAATCCAGCCCTCTATGTCCTCATCCCCAGGGCGTCCATCCACCATGCCATCAATCCATTTACAGATTGATGGTTCAAGCCCATGCCAGAAACGAAGAACCAGCTGTGCAGACCTGGGGAACCCCAAATGACAAACCAGCTGCTTGAACCCATCAATATAAGTGTCAAGGGTACGGCCCTGCTAGTGATAAGAGGTGCCCTCTAGCATGAGGGTGGCACGTTGTGCCTTGTTGGGGTGCGTGAACTCAGAGAGGAACCAAGACTCAAATGCAGCCTAGTCCAGAAACATGTTTGCGTTGTCCTACAGAATCTCCTGTGCCAAATCGGCCGCATGCCCAGCATTCATATAAGATAACGCCCACTTGATTGTCTGCATTGGATCGCTGAAGGAGGAGGCATGTAAGCTAATATACAGCTTGCAGGCAGTCAGGAATTGATGTCCTTGAGCTCAGTTTCCATCGAAAGAGGGAGGAGGGGCGGCCTTGATTGCGGACGAGGGCTTGGAGACAATCATCATCGCAACAGGGGGCAGCGGGGTGACAGCCACTGCAGGGAGGACTCCAGCAGGGGGATAGTCTGGAGTCGGCAATAGGGGGGCATTGGAGAGGACAGCAGGGCTAGGGGTGACCCCTAGTAAAGTGGAGCGCATAGAGGAAAGGAGTTCTTTGAGCTGAGCCTGCATGTTAGAGAGCTGGTGAGAGAGAGCAAGTTGGGTGGTGTTGGAGGTAGAAAGGCCCTGTTCTACAGCCTGTAACTGAGCATAGGCGTCATCCTGAGCAGGGACAGGGGTGCCTGGGGCAGGAGGAAGGTCTGAGGCTGAGGTGGCAGGCATGGTAGAGAAGGGACCAAAAAAGGACTGGTAGGGGAGCTAGCAGGCAGGAGTGGGGCCCTGGAGGCAGAAAAGAGGCAGACAGGGGAGCACAACTGCTTGGGTGAACCCAGACCAGTTAAGAGAGACTTATTCTGCTGCAAGGGCAACCTCAGAGAGCTGTGGAACTCACACAACTGGCAGAGGGATATCCAAAGATGTATTAGCAAGTGGCTACTGTGTACAGGGCTAGCTACTTACCTGGCAAAGGGATATCCAAAGAGAATAAGTCTGAGGAATCCCTATGCCGAGATGTGGATGCTTCTGGGGCTCCAGAAGCATGGGAATCAACTATATAGTACACATAAGCCACTGAAAAAGGTGTGTGGGAATAAAAGATGAAAAACTCGGACAATATGTAACAGACAATGTAGAAAGGAATGGAGACAGAAGAAAGGGGAAAAAGAAAAGGGAAAGGGAAGGGGAGGATGGATGTATGGAAGGAGAAGGAATGTATAGGCTCAGAAAGGGATGTCCCCTTACAGTAACTGAGCATAGGCATCATCCTAAGCAGGGACAGGGGTGCCTGGGGCAGGAGGAAGGTCTGAGGCTGAGGTGGCAGGCATGGTAGAGAAGGGACCAAAAAAGGACTGGTGGAGGAGCTAGCAGGCAGTAGTGGGGCCCTGAAGGCAGGAAAGAGGCAGACAGGGGAGCACAACTGCTTGGATGAACCCAGACCAGTTAAGAGAGACTTATTCTGCTATAAGGGTGACCTCAGAGAGCTGTGGAACTCACACAACTGGCAGGGGGATATCCAAAGATGTATTAGCAAGTGGCTATAGTGTACAGGGCTAGCTACTCACCTGGCAGGGGGATATCCAAAGAGAATAAGTCTGAGGAATTCCTATGCCAGGATGTGGACGCTTCTGGGGCCCCAGAAGCATGGGAATCAACTATATAGTACACATAAGCCACTGAAAAAGGTGTGTGGGAATAAAAGATGAAAAACTCGGACAATATGTAACAGACAATGTATGAAGGAATGGAGACAGAAAGAAGGGGAAAAAGGAAAGGAAAAGGGAAGGGGAGGATGGATGTATGGAAGGAGAAGGAATGTATAGGCTCAGGAAGGGATGTCCCCTTACAGGTCCCTGACAAGCTGACCAGGTCCAAGCTAGAACCCAAGTCCATGAGGACATGACTGATGGGGTATTGAAACAGCAGGTACAGACTGTATAATCAGGCCTTGAGGTCAATCATGACATTACATGATGTGATTTTCAAAGAAGGTACTGGTCACCACCCATTTATCATCATGAATGAAGTCGAGGAAGACATAGTCCATTTGCCCACATATCCTGTGACTCTGTCAACTGCCCCAGGTATACTGCAACCAAGACAACCTATGGCACCAAGAACCATCCAAATAGCAGCCCCCTCCACCTGATCACTCCTGAAATTGATCCTGAAGTCAACCAAGCACTGATAACAACCAAACTTAATCCACCTCCAAAACCTACAGATTCACAGCAGTCCCTTCATAGATCAACAAGGTTGACCAGACCAATCCTGGCCCTGATTGCAGTGTATGAGACATTGCAAAGGAAGAGAGATGCCTGGGGTAAGGGAAAGGATTGGGCAGCTGGGGGAGAGCCACAAGTGGCACTGATGGCAGAGGGACTGTATGGATACCTGTCAACACTGGAACCACACATCAACAACATTACAAACACACCAAAAATGTACATAGAAGCTATGAAGCAACCTCACCTGTGGAAGCCAGCCATAGACAAAGAACTTTGGATAATGGAAGAAAGAGGAGTGTTTGAACTAGTTGATGAGGACAAGGTACCAAAAAGCAAGAACATCATTAGTTGTAGGTGAGTATATGCTAATAAATTCAATGCAGAAGGGGAAGTTATCTGATGAAAAGCATGCTTAGCTAAGGGAGACTCTCAAGTAGCAGGCAAAGACTTTGACAAAACCTATGCAGCATTGGTATGTCTTAAGTCACTAAGGCTGTCAGCAGCACTGGCAGCACAAGAGGGATTGGAAATTTGGCAAGTGGATTTTTGTTTCAGCATACTTCAACAGTATCCTAGAGCACAAGGTGTATATGCAATTACCATTTGGTTTTCTGGGAGGGGAGGGGAAACTGGCAAGACTTTGCATTTATGGGTTAATGCAAGGTGGCTTTGATTGGTATTGGACCCTGGATGGAACATACATGGAGCTAGGCTACACATGATCCCACATGGACCCATGTGTTTGCTCACAATAACTAGGAACCAAAATGACTATCACAAATATCTTTAACAATGATACTTTCAGATTATCAACTACAAAATTGGGAGTGACCCTAGCAAAACAGGAACTAGTGCAAGCTTATGAATTCCTTTATCTTAGGGATGGCAAACCCACAAAGTCAATTACATTGTCACGAAAAGCATACCTGACCAGAATGTTAGAGTGTTTTAACATGATGGAATGTAACCCACACCACATCCTGCTACCATCTGGAATGATCCTCACTCCTGAGATGTCCCCAAAATCTGACATGGACAGAGCATTTATGTTGGATAAACCCTATTTCCCGCTGCTGGAGGCCCTGATGTGGGCCCAGGCAGCCACTAGGCCAGATTTATCCTTTGCAGTAACTCTCTTTGCTAGATTCCAGTCAAATCCAGAGCCTGCAAATTGGAAGGCTCTTCTGCATGTGCTCACATATGTAAAAGGTACCCTGGACTATGGAATCATATACTCAAGGAAACTGGGTGGATCTGCAAAACCAACTGGGTATGTCAATGTGGACTATGGTGGTGATCTTGACACAAGACACTCAACATCCAGCTACATTTTCATGATGGCTGGCAGGCCAGTCTCATGGAGCTTGAAATGCTAACAAACTGTTTCTTCATTGACCACTGAGGCCAAGTACATAGCAATGACACGCAGCTCTCAACAATCCCTCTGGATGCACAATTTCCTTGCCAAGATCAGGTTCAAACAATCCCTCCCCATGAACTTACATGTCAACAATAACTCCTCCATTGCACTTGCCCAATCCACAAAAGGGCATGCCCACATAGATATCTGACATCATTATATTTGTGAATGCATCCAAAACAGTGACATCAAGGTATCTTGTATATCAACCCCAGAAAACTTAGCCAACATCTGCTCCAAACCACTACCAAGGTCTATGCATGATTATCTTGTTGGACATATGGAATTGAAGCCCTTGACTGGTTGTGCAAGTCAGGGGGAGTGTTGAGGAGGAGACTCACCCAACAAGTCAACTCTACATCATACTCAACCTTACATGATTGCCTTTCCAGTTATGGATACCTCTCTTGTTTTTTTTTTTTTCCTCTGAGCCCTGGTGGCTATCGTGATCAGTATTTGCTACTCTTTACTGTTAAACCTTATTTTATTTTGCCAGATCTCGATAGACACATAGCGCCACCCCTCAATCATACTACATCTTACTAGTGTGACTGAGGGTGAGCTCATTTGCCTACTCGTTATCTCATTATCATACTCACTCATAACTTGTAGACTAAATCTATATTTATGTCTGCAGGTAATATACAGTTGTACCACATCTTACTGGTGTGACTGAGGACTAAATCTATATTTACATCTGCACTACTCAGTGTTGACTAATCTGCGCTCACATCAAGAGGGAGTGTTAAGGCATTATCTATATTTGGTAATGATATGGCGGTCTCAAATAAGAGACTCACCAAAAAGATGACTGGTGCCTAAATAAACCAAACCAATGCTGAAAACTGTAAGCAAAATGTCAAAAACTGTAGACATATGTAGCACTTACCAAAGTCAATCACCAATGACCCCGAGGCAAGGGCAAAAAAGCGAGTGAAATGGACAAGCCTGAGAAGCAGGCAGAAGTCACGTTCCAATGGATTGAGCCATGATCAGTGGCTGTACTAATCCGATCACTTGGGCTCAGATCCATTGGGCACCTAGTACCCTCAGTACGGAGCCTTGCTGTCCCTCCCAGCCACAATACTGCATGGAAAACCCCCATCCAACTTTGTCAAGCTTGACACCATCACCCAATGCACCCAGTGCATGGAGGGAAAGGAGAAGGAAAGCTGAAAAGAGAGGGAAAGTAAGGATGCAAGAGCGCCAAGCCTGGAGCAGGCAAAAATTGTCGGGAAAGAGAAAACTGACCGCCGACCGGCAGCCACAAAAATCCGCTAAAAACCATGCTGGCCAGCATGGTCTGTGCGCCGAGGGAAGGGTATAAAGTGTTGCAGCTAATTACACGCAGGGTATTAGACCTTGAGCCTGACGAGGATTAGACTTATGTCTGACGTCTGGCGTCTTGTATTCAGTAGATGAATTGGTATAAGTATAGTTAATATACATACCTGGCGTCTTGTATTCAGTAGATGAAGAATACGAGACTGCCAGGGAGTGAAAATAATCTGGAGTCACGTGAGTGACTGGTATCTACGTTGTGAGGCAATACTGGCACTTGTTCAACACTCCCACCTGACATAGTGCCCACAACGTCACAGAGGTCAGTTCGGGAGAACTCCCCGACGATCCCCATAGCTCTCCGTAGCCTGTCGATGAGGGGGCGAGAGAGAGGCCTAGTTAGAAGGTCAGCGGCCATGTCTTCAGAGGGAATATAATTTGGTTTGAGTTTTCCGTTGTATATGGCCTGACGCAGCCAGAACCAGTGGCGGTCAAGATGCTTGAGGCGGCCCATGTGCTCGGGCTGCTTCAAAACCAAGACAGTGGACTGGTTGTCTAGGTTGAGTATCATGGGCGACGACTGTGGGACGCCGATGTCACTAAGGAAATTGCGCAGCCAGCAGAGCTCCCTGCCAGTTTTGCTGGCCGCGACAAACTTGGCCTCGGTGGTGGAGAGGGTGACTAGGGTCTGCTGTTTTGAAATCCAGCTGACAGCGCCCCCGGCAACCATTAAGATGGAACCAGTGGTGGAGCGGCCGTTGTCGGGGTTGCCGCCATGATCAGCGTCGGCAAACGTGAGAAAGTGGGAGGGGGGTAGGGCAGCCATGGCCATGGAGTATTCAATCTTGTAGTCGAGTGTGCCGCAAACATAGCGTAATAAGTGCTTTACAGCTTGCCAGTGCTTGAGTCTGGGACAGGCATTGAAGCGACAAAGCATGCCCACTGCAAAGGCTATGTCTGGCCATGTACACATTGCCAGATAAAGGAGGGCGCCCGTGGCCTGGACGTATGGTACTGTCTTCATTTCCTCAACCTCATCCGGTGTACTGGGTGAGTCTGCCTTGGAGAGGTGTATGCCAGGTGCGAGGGGCGTAGTGACTGCTTTGCAATCAAGCATGTTGAAGCACAAGAGGACCTTGATGGCATATGCCTTCTGATCAATCCATAGTTTGCAGTTGGGCCGATCGCATGTTACCATGACTCCGAGCAGGCCCGTGGTGGGGCCAAGATGGCGTAGTTTGAAGAACTTCCGCAGCTCTGCAATGACCTTGAGAATTGCCAGCCTGGACTTTGAGGCAAGGGTCATGTCGTTGATGTGAATGGGAACAATGATGCGAATGTCGTTGCATATGTAGACGTATATGCATGGGTCAGAGGTGATGCGCGTGAAGCCAATCTTCAGGAACACTTCATGCATGTGCTTGTTCCAGAGATTTGCCCCCTGCTTCAGATCATATATTCCCTTCTGTAGTTTAGCGCAGGGCTCACCATTGCCAGGCTGCCATTCCACATCGTCTGGCACGGTTTCTGGGAAACTTCATGTAGAGTTCTGTGTCGACGACGCCGTGCAGGAATGCAGAGGAGATGTTGACTGACTCAAGGTGCATATCATCAGCTGCTGCTAGTGCAAGAACAGTGCGGACTGCTGCCCAGCAGACTGTCAGGGCAAACGTCTCGTCAAAATCAACACCCGGACGCTGACTGAAGCCCTGTGCGACAAGGCATGCCTTGAATCGTTTGATAGCGCCGTTGGGTAGGTGTTTCACCTTGAAGACCCACCGTGAACCGATGGCATGGCGTCCTGCTGGTAGGTAGACTGGGCGCCAGGTGCCACTGTTCTTTAGCGCGTTCATTTTGTCGCACATCGCCTTGTACCACTCAGCTGCGTTCTCACTTGCCATGGCTTCCTTGTAAGATCGGGGGTTCATATCGTGGGCGCTGATGCGCTGACTTGCTGCCTAGCTGCCATGCAGGAAACAACCAAAAAGACCAGCTAGATAGGGATAGCTAGCAAGCAGTAGCGTTACGTGTGTATGAGAGGAGTCAAGCAAAGTCCCAGAAACCCGGTAAGGAGATGAGAGGTCGGAGTCGGTAAGGAAGTGTGAGAGAGCGGTAAGAGATAACGGTGCGGCCGCTAGTGTCTGCACCGAATCGTCGCTAAGTGAGAAATCTGTCAAAGACCCAAAAGGTCGTTAAGGAATAACGGAAGAGTTAACGGAAATATACGAGCCACTAGCCGTAAGCGCTAGCATTTAACGAAGACAAAACGAGGGCACCCGTATGGTGCTTAACAAAAGCGGAGCGAGGGCGCCTGTATGGCGCTTAACGAAGGTGACGAGTGCTAGTCCAACAATACTGTCAGGCTAAGCGCAAGGAGCAAAGTAGACTGGACTGAGTAATCCCAAATCAGCCATTAATGAAGCAAGAGCATGAACGAGATCTTAAGCGTAGTCTGAAGCAGGGACTGGACTCTGGTACGATTCGATCTTTTGTAGCTACTGACAGGGCAGTATTTATAGGTACGTAAGGTGATAGATAAAAGGGGGAAACCGGTAATAGATAGTAAGTGTAGCAGTTGCATGTGATAATGTGATAAGGTGTGTCGGGAGTAAGGCGAAAAAAGGGGAAACCGGTAAGAGATAGTAAGCGTAGCGGATGCATGTGATAATGCATGTCAGGGGCCGTAGAGAGGGGCCTGGATTGTCGCAAGGTCGGCTGGGTCGTTAAGGGAAAGGTCAGTAACAGTCGGTGTCATTACCGGTCGGTCATTAGCGGTCACGTGCCGAGGTCACGTGCTTGGTTTGACTTGTCGGTGTCGGGCTGCCAGCGCTGACCAGGGCGTATCAGCGCCAACCTTGTATGCAGTGGCGACGTTTGCGCTGAGGGCACCATAGCCTCTGAAATCAGTCCTGTGCTCAACAAAAGCGTGACCAGCGAGAAGTAGGGCGTCATCTGAATCAACATTCAAGACAAGGGCTACCTCCTGCTCTCCATGTTTGTCGGCGTCTTCAACGCTGACATCCCATAGAGGCTGCTCTTGGGGAGGCTCGGGGTACGGTGACAGCGGCAGCAGTGGTGGCAGTTCACGTATGAGTGGCGACTCTCGGTTTTCCTGGCAGTTTATTGCATCCCAGTACTTGGCATCAGGGCTGCATGCATGGAATTGTATGCGTTGACCAGGCTCGCGTGGTGGTGGCAACGGTCTCGGTTGGCGTAGCCTTCTAGGCGCTGGAGGAGTCTCCGATGGGCCGGCAACTCCCACCAAATCATGCCCATCTTGTTCGGTCAAATCAGGCTCCTGGTGAGTGCCGTTTGCTCCCACCAAATCTGCAGCATCTGATTCTATGTCGATGAGTGGCTCACCATTGTCAAAAATGCAGTCGTCATTTGCAGGGATGACGGGCGTGCGCTCAACTGCTGGTTTGAGGATACTGTCCGAGTCGTATGGAACGTGGGTTTCCAGGGTATTGAACGTGCTTGTGGGAGGGAGGGTTGCTGTGCTCATGAGTTTGAGGCCTGGGAAATGAGTTTTGTCAAATATCATGTCGCGAGATATGATGATCTTCTTGGTGCTTGGTATGTATACCTGCCACCCTACATAATTGTTAGAATATCCAACAAATATACCTGATTGGGTGTGGCCTTGCAAACCGCTGATACGCCCCAGTCAGCGCTGGCTGCCCGACACGGACAAGTCGAACCAAGCACGTGACCTCAGCACGTGACCACTACCGGCCGACCGCTAACGACACCGGCCGTTACCGACATTTCCCTTAACGACCCAGCCGACCTTGCGACAGTCCAGGCCCCTCTCCCTACGGCCCCTGACATGCATTATCACATGCATCCGCTACGCTTACTGTCTATTACCATTTTCCCCTTTCATTGCCTTACTCCTGACACGCATTATCACATTATCACATGCAACCGCTACGCTTACTACCTATTACCGGTTTCCCCTTTTATCTACCGTCTTACTTACCTATAAATACTGCCCTGTCAGTAGCTACAAATCATCGAATCGTACCAGAGTCCAGTCCCCACTTCAGACTACGCTTAAGATCTTGTTCACGCTCTTGCTTCGTTAATGACTGATTTGGGATTACCCAGTCCAGTCTACTTTGCTCCTCGTCGCCTTCGTTAAGCGCCATACAGGCACCCTCGCTCCGCTTTCGTTAAGCACCATACGGGTGCCCTCGTTTCGCCTTCGTTAAACGCTAGCGCTTACGGCTAGCGGCTTGTATATTTCCGTTAACTCTTCCGCTATTCCTTAACGACCTTTTGGGTCTGACAGATTTCTCCCTTAGCAACGGTTTGGCGCAGACACT
>QGOB01000275.1:3713-122563 GCA_003313055.1 Termitomyces sp. MG145 | reverse complement strand
GGTGTGGGGGGATATGACTTTGTTGGGGGGAGGGGCAGGTTGTGTGGGTTTGGTGCGGAGAGGTCCAGCTTGCTCCAACTGGCTCCAAGTGCAGAAGACACTGGGGACTGAGTGAGCCCTAGTGCGTGATGAGAGGCCGATGGTGCAGGCAGCGGGTTAGTCAAAGAGGCCCCCTTCCAGGTTGAGGGATCAAAGGGTTTCAGAGGCAGCATCGAGTTCTCACTGCTGGCATTGGGCCGGAGGCAGGGCCTGGTCCCGGGGCTGGCTTGGTTCTTTCCATTATACATGGAAAGAGTGGGCGGGGTCGACAGGATCCTCGAAGCATCGGGGTGTGGGGCTGGTGTGAATTTCATCGACAAGGGCCAGGAGTTCAGCCTGGAGGGCAGCATCCACCCAAAGAGTGTTAGCGACATTGTTGGAGAGGCTGCCCTTCTGGTAGCTCTTGTGGAAGTCAAGGAGGCAGTCAGCCCACTGCTCTGGGGTGCTGGAGACGTCGAGTCATCCCAGACTGATGAGGAGGGTGCACGCATGCTGGGAGAAGATGGCGGGGGTGATGTGCAGTGAGCGCAAGACATTGTTATGCTGCTGTACATAGGCCTCGACCTGTTGCTGGCGTGCAAGAAAGGAGGGGGTGTGTGTGCCGGTGGGGCCACTGCAGGTCGGGATCATTGGAGGTGGATAGTATCAGGGAGTTCCTGGACTGGGGCCAGGTAGGGAAGGTAGGGTCCCAGTGCAAAGAACGCAGTGCTGGTGGGGCCCCATGCATTGGGCAGGGTCTTGGGCAATCCACCGGGCAGGGTTCAGGGGTATGCTCCTAGATGGGTTGGTCTGGGGTTGTAGCGCCAGTCCAGGGGTAGACCCTGGCTGATCAAGGGTCCGTATAACATGTTGTTTGGGTCAGGGGCCCAGTGATGTGAGGGTAAGGTGGAGTAGTGTTTGATGAAGGGTGTGGGGTAGGGAGTATGGGGGGAGTTAATGGCATATGGGCCCTCAGGGATGGGTCGCCCATAGTAGTCGTACCCTGTGGGGGTGTAGGCATAGGTGTACATAGCCATTGAGTATGGGATAAGGTAGAGTCTTGATATTATGTCAGGTCCCGCTGACAATGGGGGCTCAGCTACACTGGCGAGTCCTTACTAGGCAAGCTCAGGAGGCCAAGTACAGGTCTGGGGCTTCTCAGAAGCTCCAGTACAACTACAAGTGGTCCAGGGTGAAGTCCAGGTGCTCTAGGGTATGAGTAGTGACACACACGAGGTCAGGAGTGCTCTGGGTTGAGGAGCACAAGTTCAGGGGATTGGGGTTTTTAGTGGAGGGGGGAACAGGGAACAGAAGATTGTATTGATTGGGGAATGGAAGTAGGTTTGGAAGTTGATAGGGATAAGTATAGAACAGATAGGAGATAGATTGATCAGGAAACTGGGAGACAATGAGAGATACGGAACGGAGATAGAGATAGAGAGAAAAAGATACAAGACAGGAAGTAGAGAGATAGAGGAGAGATACAGAACAGGAATACAAGTCACAGAACGGAAGTATGAGGCATGGAGACGAGATACGAGAAATAAGACAAGACAGAGACAGAGACACAGAACTAGACTGGAACAGAAATGGAGACTATGGAAACTATGGTGAATATCAAGACTACCCAACTTGTATGCTATTCTATGGTTTATATATTGCCCTTCCACTAAGTCCCAGGGCAGGGTTCTGGCCTGGGACCGTAGCATCTGATTGTCCTCCGGCTAAGTCCTGGGACAGGCTTTCAGCCCTGGGGTCATGGCAATTGTCAGGGCACATTAGCGCAGGTCGCAGCTGCCCTGCATAGGGCAGGTCAGCAGTCATGGTGTGCGGTAGTGGCACCCGTCGACACTACAGAAGCAGATGGCCTGGTGGCATGCCAGCAGTTCGCGGGAGGAATGTTACATAATAGCTGGGGTGCCGGGGGTTCAGATGTATCCGGTGACAGGGAAGCCTCGAGGTGACGTGTCGGCCGAGATGCTGGGGTTCGGTGATGCCTGGAGGTCTGTCCGGAGATGGCCACAGGTATTGCCAATGCAGCATTGTGAGGTTGTTGGTGGCTCTGGAGGTGTGTGGGAGGTGCAGGGGAGGTGTGCTGGGGTCAGAGCAGCGTATGAGGGTCCGGAGTTGGTGGGGTTGTGACACAATCCACAGGACCATTCCCTCTTCCCTCCTTTCTCCTGTTTCCTTTCCTTTTTCCCCTTCCTTTTCTCTTCTTCTCCTCTTTAGATATTCTCTGTACATATTGTGTCTGCATTTCTGATCACCTGACATTGTTCTCAAGGTCATCTGATCCCCTCCTGGTCATCTGACCCTTTTCTGACCACCTGACTTGCCAGAGTCACTTGATGTACATTACCAATCCATTCTCTGGCAATGTCTGAGTTTTTCATCTTTTAATCCCACACTCCTTTTTCAGTGGCTTATGTGTACTATACAATTGATTCCCATGCTTCTGGGGCCCCAGAAGCATCCACATCCTGGCATAGGGACTCCTCAGACTTATTCTCTTTGGATATCCCTCTGCCAGGTGAGTAGCTAGTCCTGTACACTGTAGCCACTTGCTAATACAACTTTGGATATCCCTCTGCCAGTTGTGTGAGTTCCACAGCTCCCTGAGGTCACCCTTACAGCAGTCTGCTAAGAGGTATTCAAGTTCACAAAAATACTGGGCAAGTTCACAGGGGCAACTCTTATCCTATTTACATAGATGTGGTAGAGTTGTTATGGAGTAGTATATGACAGAAAAGATGGGCATCACCCATGGCAGTAGTGCTAATGGGTGTCAGTAAGGATGTCGTGGATTGAACTGGGGAATAGGGATTGGGGGTTAACAGTGGTAGAGGTGCATCAAGGAAGTTGTCAATGTAATGGCCCAAGAAGTTCTCTAGAAGTCTGTTAACGTCAAGAAGTTCCCTAGCAATAGCAAGTTCCTCTTCAAGGTTACAAGGCAGAGTCATTAAAGGTGTTAACAGCGATGAAGAGGGAATATCAAAAGGAATAATGGAGAGCGACAATTTGGTAACAAGTCATAAAGTGGTTTTTAGCCTGGAGGCAAGTTTCTGGTAGAATTTTGCTCTAAAACCCCTTGTGGTGGGCTCCAAAATAATGTGCTGCTTTGCTGCCTAGCTGCTGTGCAGGGAACAACCAACAAAAACAGCCAGATGGAGGTAGCTAGCAATTAGTAGCATTACATGTGTGTGAGAGGAGTCAAGCAAAGTTCCCCCCTTTGCCTTGCCCCAAAGTACAGCAACCTACATATTACATAAATGTACTCATCACTCTGTTAAACATACCGACTTACATACTCACAAGACTACGACAACACGCGGTAGAGTCCCGACTGAGGCATGCCCCAATTCATAGTTAACATGTACACCCCCAAGGTCTCATTAAGCTTGTCCAAGAAATAAATTATTAAGATGACCCAGCAGAGCCATCCGACGCCCCATCAATATCCATTGCATCATCATCCTGTTCCCGTCGTATATGCTCAATCCCACCATAAGGCACTTTCCCTTTGATCCATCGGCCCCACAGCTCGTCGACCCTGCATAGCCCCGACGCAGTCGCGCTCGCCAACAAGCCAGATGCTGCAAGGCCGTTACAGCTGTTCCACGTCACACGGTGCACGCCGACTTCGCGCGGCCAGGCTCCCGTGCCAACAGAACTAGCCTTGATGCGTTCCTGCCCTTTAGTAACATTGGAATCCTTCAAGGGCTTTGTTTTCGAGGCTTTTATAGCTTTGGCCTTAGTAGCTGGACGGTCTTGTGTTTCCTATGCAAGAGTCATGGGTACCAAGGAAGCACAGAAAGAAAAATAAAGATAGGACGGACCTGGGGGAGGAAGTTTTCCAGCATTCTATATGTTCTCGATTTGCGGCTATAGTCGAGTTGATATATCTTGTGAATGAAGAATGGCTAGAGACCAGTACTGAGAACTCTTCTTGATGCACAATACGGAAAAACCCCTAACTCACCACAGAACCACCCCTTCTGGTTGACCTTAACAAATTTGTAGTAGTGCAGCACCCGTCAGCAGAGCCTACAGCGAGTTGGGGATGAAAATCGGAAGCATTCACGCTCTGAAGAAAAACGTCGATAAACCTCGATGTCAGTATATAACAGATAGCCAATGCACCCAAACAGGACCCTGAGGTTCCAATAACGTATGTCCCCTTCCCAGCATACTCGGGGATGCAGAATATGCCTTGACAATATTTTCATGGTCGATCGTCACGGGCCCACCCCCGAATGGTGAAAACGCCATAGCATTGATTACATCTGCACTCGAGTGCCATCACTAAGGTATGCGATTGATCAAAACACGCCTTTAAAACTGACCTCGAGTTCGATTCATAACAGACCCGTGGCCCTCCCGAATGTCTGTCATGCATTCCATGCCATCATACCCTCCACTCGCAATGACGGTGGGATCGCCATTCGTACGCGGAACACCGATCGTGGTCGCGGGCGGCGCACGGATCCAAGCGAGGGCACGTACGGCAGACTGATGGACTGTGATGTAGTGTGTTGGCAGGATGTTCGTTATGATTGCCGAATCTGGGGCGAATTGAGTCAATTCGGAACTGTAAGAAGAGATGAGTAGCAACCATTGTCAATCTCTTTCAGTTGTGGACCGAGGTCGAAGACTGCAATGATGCCTAGCATTCGATAATCTATGGGTAGGGGTGAAGTGTCCGAGCCAGCGTAATAGCTTACCATTGGTCGTCCCAATTGCTATTTGTTCACTGTTAGCCCAGTCGCATGTCCAGCAACTGGTCTCTTCTAATTCGATCCTCAGAAGCGGTTCAAGTAGGTGAACTACCATCGGGGAAATGTTCAAGAAGGCAGTACAAATCAGAAAAAAATATGCACGAACTATAAACAGGTCGCGAGGTGTCACCGGCCGGCGTAACGTCTTCAGGGTAAGGAACGACATAGATAGACCATGACCCATCCTCAAAAACGCCACTTAACAAGCCGAGCTTCCGAGGTTGACTTCTGGTTGAGAACTAGCACAAGGAAGTGTGAGTAAGCAAGGTGGTAGGTATGATATGAGAAGAGAATGAGGACCAACATCATCATGCGACGGTAGAGGGCACCACTTGAGCTCATGAGCCGGCCCACTCTCAAGACAGAGAACTATCTCACACTTCATCTCACCGCGATCTGGTTCCTTGTCTCTCGCTGTAGTTTGAGGGTGCGTCGGGCCGAGGGACCAGATCTGGATACACCCGTGAGATGGACGCGCGACTTTGACTCCGATTTCGGGAGAATGAGAAGCAGAGGGGAAAGGTGCGACAGCGAGGTACTGTTTGAACTGGAGAGCTGTGTTGTGCTCAAATGATGACGTTCTGGTGGAGGATAACGTGGGCTTACCCAGTCGGTCACCTGCGTGTGTAGGGCACCAGTCGAGCCCCCAGACAGGTGCTCCAGCGTTGAAGAGATAAGCAGTGCTCTCCTGAAAGAATTCGGCTGCAGGATCGTCCATTGAACCATGCCTTAGACGACATAGTGGATACGTACACATTTTATGTGATTGGAACATTTCAATCTTCACTCTGGTCTGCTCACCGAGAGGTCCGAGTAGGCAAGGGACTGGTGGTGGCGGTTTGAGATTCCCTTCTTCTGTAGTCACTACATCGGTTGGGAGAAACGCAGCTGCATCACTATGCGAAATGAATGAGCAATTATCAGATATATGAGAGTATATTGCAGACCTCTTGCTCAGGACTTTCCAGCCAGCTTTCACTGAAATGTTCTGATATACCTTCGGTCGTCGATTCGCATCGCTATCCATATCCAGCACCTTCTCCACCGCCTCCTTGTACCACCCTCTATCCTCCGCAAGCTCCCATATAGGCCCGGGGCCGACATTATACCCCCACGATCTATTGACTCGATCAGCAACCTTTACATTCTGCGTGAAGTTATTCGACATGGTGATTTCCGGTGTTTTATATAATACGGGCCGCGTTTCAAGGCGCTCGACACGTCCTGTACGTGTGTAAAGTGGGACTGCTCGGTGTCTGTGGTGTACACTCGGTGTTGGTAGCACATACTGCTGACGTTTCGATGCACGCGACAGGACCGGTTTTGGGAGGCCTGGAACAAAAAGTTCTTCCAAACCGTAGCGAGTCTTATTATATATAGAACATACTTCGTATTATTTGGACCTTGGTTTCGAGAGGAGACGCACTTCTTCGGCTGTGTGTTACAGACACGGACGGTACAACATTTGGTGTTTCTTCCTCGGGCTCCATGTCCTCATCCTCGGCCTCATCGTCATCCTCCTCCTCACCTTCAGCATCGCGGTCTGTCCCCGGAGCAAAATCACTTCCGCTGTCTTCATCATTGACATGATAAACCGGAGCACGGTTAGAAGGCCCAGCACCATCTTCGTCGAGTTCGATTCCAGCGAATGTAGCATAACTGGGGCGTGATTTTCTAGGGCGTAATGTACGAGACATTGATTCAGCGATAGATCACGCGTAGAGTACAGAGTCTCGTTACAACCTAGAAAATGAGTTTCTGGAGGGGAAGATTTTGAAAACTCAGGACTCAAGTTCTAGCATCTTATCTGATATCGTCATCGACTCAAACTTAAGGTGACCCATCTTTGCAGTAATTTTCTGGGCAGATAACTGGCAGATAATTAACGCCAGGTGTAGGCGCCGCACAACCCGCGGCGATATCGCCTTTTCTATCAGAAAATATAGTCTACCGTCCTTTCGGTAATGTCACTAGTTTCTCTCACGATCTGAGCGCAGTGGCTATAAGTGCGGGATTTTGTTAACACGATTGCCCCACCTTGCCTCTCGAGCGGCGTTATCTGTCCGAAATCAATGCGAAACAGAAAATTTCATAGAAATGTCTTCATGTCAACGCAATGTAGCATCTACTTGCACCTATTTTTGGGCTAGTTTTTTTTTATCATTCTGAGGCAAATCAGTTGCAGGTTGATCCACTCATCTCACCACTTTCGAGGAGATGACTTTCATGTGTCAATTGTCCTAACCCATTCATTACCCCGGTGCCCGGATTGCACTATCAGATAAGTGGATTTTGATGAGATGTGATATCATAGACCGCGTTTGATACTGAAATGATTTAGGCTTGCAGTTTGATGAAAAAGAGGTGCACCAGCAAGTCAAAACGCAAAAGATATCATTCAGGAACCCCCCGGAAGCACTCCAGAAAGATGTTAGAAAAAACGTAGCGCGCGAGGGATGGGAAACGTGTGATGATGCTGCGTCTCCTGCTGATGATGTCAAGGCAAAAGCCTCCGCTGAGGCGTAGGAACCATGTCGGGAGATAATGACCTATGAGTTTTCTTAGCAGACATCATCGGTCGTACCTCCTTGTGTGCTCTACTGCGTGGAGTAGACTGAAGATACCCTCTCACGCATCTCGTTCAGAACTTTGCAGATGTCGATGACAGTTCGAATATGATGACGTATAAATTTTTTAGCAGACGTCATCGGTCATACTTTATGTGTTCTACTGCGATACCCTCTCACGCAGCTCATTCAGAAATTTGCCTTTTTGAGGATGTGGCCGGCAGAGGCCGATGACAGTTCGAATTCATTATCCTTGTGCATACCCGAGTCTACTTTAAGTAAGTATGAACTGCAAATAAAAAATGAGGACGAAATCAAAATTGCCCAGTGGGGATGGATGCAGATTAAAATGGACACGGGAAACGCCTAAAACAAGAATTGCGGAACAAATTTAACCGTAGAACAAACCTCGTTCTACATTCGTAGATCTCGGAATTTTCCACGCAACTGCTCGTCCAGTCCGGAGACAGGCTCCGATTATGATGGTCCTTTCCTTGTCACAGCGGGGTGGGATGATTATGTCTGAGATGACCTTCTGACCTGTTTTGAACGATTGAATTCTCACAGTTGACTGTGACAGTGCCGGCACACTCTCATCAATAAATGTCATTTCTCAATCAATATACCGCTCAGCCTGTAGGTCAAAGAATAGTTCAAAACAAGTGTATGGTATGAAAGAGCATGGAAAGGTCGAACGAACGTATCATGAACATCGCTGTGCACAGTGTTTCTGATGTTCCGGTGGGAAACAAAGAACAACATGCAAGTACGCTTCCATGTCACAGTTATGATGGTACAGAAACAATCGAATGAATTCAACCTAGTTTGTTGTTTAAAAATCGGGAAAAAATCGTATGAAAATTTAAACAGAGTATGTCTGATTGAAGAATTCCACTCGCATTCGCGAGAGGTGACACCTACTCTCTTCTTCATTACAAACCATTCAGCGTCATTATGAGCCACGTAGAATATGCGAGGTCTATCACCGACATTGATGTGATAAACACACGAAAAATTGAGGGATTCACATCTTCCATTGGCAAAGGGTTTAGCGAGAGTCCGGTACGCCACACATTCAGGAAGAGTGTGATAATCAGAAAAAGAATGCCCCTGTATGTCTATGAATTGTCTTTCAGGATGTCACTGTATTGGCTATTTACCAACAGAATGTAACGGCTGGTGAGGCAAGGATCACCCACGGCATGTCTGAACTCATCTGGCGACATTTCTTACGTTTTACGCTCGAAGGTCAGTCATGGGTGACCAAAAAAAAAATATTATCATACCCTGTACCAGGCGATCGCGAAGCCGGCACTCCGAAATCTAGAGTTCTTACGGAAGTAGTATAGTAGTATGGTTGCCAATAGGAACGCAGAAACAAGACGGAAAAGGAAGAGGTAGATGAAGCTTCGAACGAGAGGGTCACCGCTGGAACCCGGCATCTGGAGGAAAGGTGGAGAAGCACTTTCCAAGGACAAGAATAAGTTATTTATCAAGTGCAGTGATAGATGAAAAAGAAAACTCACAGAAGAATTGTTCCTGAAATGGAAGCGACCATCGTCCATAGCTTGCAGCAATGCTCAACATAAGCAATCCAACTCGACTCTATTTGCCTGCGAGCGTTACCAGGATACGTGATGTACTCGTGGGCAGTAATGACAGATGGCAGGGAAGGTACATTGTTCCATGCACGAGGTAATGGGGAGGATCTGGTGATGTGGACATTGCCTGGTCGAGCGATATTTGGAAAAGCAATGTCCTGTGGCGCTAGTTCCGTATGTTCGCGTTCGATGGCGCCTGTCTCGTTGTCGTCTATGAGGTTGTCATTTAATGATTTGATTTTACAGATGATGTGTGCAGCGCGCGATGCGAAGTATTGAGGAAGAAAAAGTAAGACTAGCAAGCAGATGTAGTGCACAGTACACCCCATGGACAGGGAATGGTTGAACGTGGACATAAAACAGGGAATGGTTGAATTTGGACATGAGAACATCCAATCTTGTGGTCTTATATGCGTAGAGGACCGAAATAATAGGCATAAACTCATGATGCAAGGGTGGCTCAGAATTCTGACGGGGATCATGGCGTCCGAAGAGACCGGCCTCTCACGGGTCTGAGGCGATACGTATGGGGTACGTATTCTCAGCGACTTTTCGGCTGTATATGTAATGAAGGAAGAAAATATGAAGTATCGGGTTTGACAGAGATGTGATGGCCACCGTGCACGAGATGAGATTTTCCGGCCATTGATGATATTTCAAAACAGTCTACCGTTTTAGGCTTAGGCACCCGGGCCCAACGGGCAATCGTCGTGAATATGATTGAGCCATACCGGAAATAATACTGTTAAAATGTGAATTCTCACAGATAGTACCTATATAATAGTAATCGAATAGAAATATTCGGCCTATGGTTTGTGTTTGCGGAGAAACCCCACACGGTATGATCAACAGGTGTAAGTCATGGCTCATCACAATTTTTTGAGAGCATTGACAAGTTACAGCACAATCATGGACCACCGGAATACCTACGCCAAACAAACCGGAATGATGATTCAGACTATCGTAGAGTTGACAAGACATTTTTCCCGAATCAAATCGGAACAATGAGAATATAGACCATGTTCTACGATTTTCTATAGATGGCACATCTGTTGACAGCACATGTAGAGACTTGGTTAAGATATGAAAGGTTAGCGCCCATATGGCATTGACTAGTTCTTATGCTTTCCGTCCAATTGTTCACGCTAATCAAGGTATGCGTAAATACCCCGTAAGTCAAATATCACCGAAGAAGGCGCGGAAACCTCCAGTTTGTTTCTCATCCTTGTAATACACCGCCAAACGGTGACAGGGATGGGATGGGACGACCACGCATGACCACACATTCTTGATAGGGGGACTAACGATAAAAGTTGATTACGAAGGATTGGATAGTAGTAAAACTGGTAAGGAAATAATCATTCTCGAAAAGCGGATGGGGATGGCTGACCTCTCAAAATCAGGGATCTTGGAGCATATGTTGCCCAATTCATGTAAGGTCTTGATAATTTTGGAGATCAGGGAATGTTATACGTAGCCTTAACGGACGGAGGTGTGGAGTGAGAGATTATCGGTAACATGGAGATATTTTGTACTGAGTCAGTGTTCGTCCGACAGCTTGTTCAAATGTTCACATAAGCTTTTCACCCGAAGCTGCCGATGACTTCGTTGGAACATGTCAGGTTCTGGCTATTTTGAATGAGATGAAGCATTTCAATGTAAAAATGATGAGTAGATTAAAAGTTTCGACCGGTCGTAGAGCGTAGATGCCGACGTTGCTTTCGCACCCACTAGGTATTGGTAGAGTACGGTCAGGGCGATAGATACAGAGGCGGTGAGTGAATAGAAAACGCGCGACCAGATAGATACACATGCGAGCCGCTCTGATGGGATAGGTAACTTTGTCACTTTCACGAATCAAAAGGATGCTGAGTCGGCGTACTTGTAACCTGAGCCGCAACGGCTACGGCATTGCCATAGGTTTGACTCCATAGAGAACGTCGAGATATTGATTGAGGTAGCCTGTCCGCATACTCGTATTTCCATACTTTCTAAAAGCCTCGAGCTCGAAATGCAAATTTTCTGAGAGGTGAGGATGGGAGACACTCATGAAGATGATGATGGGAATGAGACCGGAGAGGACGGACGGAGATCGATGTGGATCAGAGCGTCAATGAGAGAGGAAAAGGTACCTCGGGTCCCATGGAATGCCTTAGCGCCTATTCTGTCTTCAAAGTCCACTTTCCATCCATCATCTGTCATTTGGTACAAGTACGCACGCATCC
Source organism: Termitomyces sp. MG145 (assembly GCA_003313055.1). Lineage (NCBI taxonomy): Eukaryota > Fungi > Basidiomycota > Agaricomycetes > Agaricales > Lyophyllaceae > Termitomyces > Termitomyces sp. MG145. The sequence goes on along the minus strand of QGOB01000275.1, from coordinate 111,377 downwards.
GAAAAAGGCTACGCACGCCTTCGCCGCCACAATCAGAAGTTGGAAACGATCACGTGAATTGTACTTGGTGCCAAGCTAGATGCCACCCCACTTGCTTATTTATTGCTTATAGCATTTTGATTCATTTCTTAGTAATATCGTGGCGTATCTGACGGATGCGACCATAGCTGCCTTTAGGTAGATATCATTGATTCATTTCTTAGTCGGTCTATCGTGGGCGTGGCGTGTTCTGACAAGATGCGACCACAGCTGTCTTAGTGTAGCATAGGTAGATATCATTAATGGTAACATGATAAAATAGATATGACTCTGTTGTAAGTTCTCTGTTAGTCCAGGGCCGCGTTCACGGTCAGCCACATATGCTATCCGAGTGTACCGAGTTGCTTTGACATAGTGGTTATAACATTTTGTGAAAATGACACCAGTATGCCCATTGACCAACTGAAGCTTAAGGATGGCTCCCCATGCCACGAGTTTTCCTGGTATTAAGAGGACAATAAAGGTTCTCGAAATAAATATCAAGAAAGCTTGTTAAATATTGCACCGTTTCAACAATGTGTCATTCAGGAACTCCGCGCAAGTGAACACGGGGGGAGAATGTGACCGAGTTCAACATGATAGGGATAACACCTTGGGCAGACATCAAAGATAGACCACAGGTCGGTGTGCGTCTTGGACGGGCATTCACATGTTAACATAGTCTTGACTTGGACAGGCACCCGGGCCGTGATCGTGTTCTTCCGGCTAAGGCTGCGCTTGGGGAGCAAAAAAGGAATCATTCAAAAGATATGCTACCGGCTCTTTCTATCTTCAAAGAAATGCTGGCCGAGAGATGTAAGAAGCAATGGCAGTCAAGAGATAGAGGACACACCTTGAGATGACGAAGCTGCCATGCGCAGGTCGCAATCAAAAGAATGATTTGTGCGATGCTATACCACACGGCGCGTGCATTGGTAGCTTCGCTAAGATCGCGATAGTCCGCCTCTCTCTCCCTCTGATACTGCTGCTCCCTCCTGATGTCTTCGAGCTTGACATTGAGGTCGCGTACCTTGGCCGCAAGGCCGGATACGTGGGTGCGGTCATGTTCGACATCAGGCTTTGTGGAACCGACAACAATGTCGAGGTAAAGGCGGATATGGGTGTGGGAGAACCACGAGGTGTAGTTTGTAGAGATGCATATGGAGTGGTCGCCTGCGTCGTGAGATGTAAAGGTGAATTTGCCTTCTGGTGGACCGACGGTTTTAACAAGGACGTCTTCACTCTCGGACTCCTAGTAGAGGGTTATAGGAATGAAAGATGGAGAGAAAGAGATACGTACGACGACTTCGACGACGATGCCGAGCTCAGGGTTTGAATTGTAACCCTGGGTGCCTTCTGACCATTCGAGAGCACGATATGTCCCTAGAGTGGGGTGAGAAGAAGATGTGGAAACGTGGTTGGAGCATTGCTGACCTTCGACGACGGTGTCTGTGGGAAGTTCTTCTATGAAGCAGCGTTTTTGGTTTGCATCGAGATAGAAGTGCAGAGCGTGTGCGGTGGCTGCGAGAAAGAGAGAAAAGAGGAGAACCCGCATGGCCGTTGGTGTTTGTGACGGAAGAGCACAGCCACCAGCCATTCCACGACGCCATCTTCGCCGACTGATCCACTACTGTCACATGTGCTAGTTTCTAGTTGGTATACAAAATGCGATAGTTACAAGCCAAGTTATTAGTATTCGATAGTCAGCCGAGTTATAATTCAGTATTACATTAATGTTTTACAAGCCAATTTGGTATCTATTACACTAATGTTTTACAAGCCAATTTGGTATCTATTATACTAATGTTTTACAAGCGGTATCTATTATACTAATGTTTTACAAGCGCCGTCCTTCCTAGCGTTGCCCCTCCAATCCCCAAAGCACCAATAAGCAGATCCCGACAACACCGCGCCCTTTCCCTGCGCTGCACAAACCAACTGCTCGCATCGCACGGCACAGCCAGTGGTGACGCCACAACTCCCTTGTCCTCTGCAATCCTCACCACTCGCACCAACTCGTCCATCTCTGCCTCCGAGTCCAGCATATCCATGTCTTCCCCCACCTCTTCCACCATCCCCTCGGCGAGTCGAACCGCTGCCGCCGCTGCTGCCGCTGCCGCTGCCGCTGCCGCCTTTTTCCCGGGTTTCTTAGACAAACTCGATAGTCCAGACTTCTTGTCGAGACCCAGTGCGGCTGCTGCTTCGTCTTGCAGACGTTTCTTTTCTAGCTTTTCCTTGTCGCGTTTTTCTTTCTTTTCAGCTTTCGTCTCGCGCTTTACGGGTTCAATAAAGTTGGGGTTGTTAGCCCGCTGCCAGTCCAGGAGTAGGTCGTCGTAGGGACGTGACCGGCCTTGAACAGCACGTTTGGCACCCATCGAGTGCGATTTGCACGTCAGTGAGCGTGAGCAAGGAAGGCCCTTGTCGTTTATGACGCCACATTGTCGATCGTAGTCTACGGGACCTTTGACGCGTCCTTTCGTCACTTTAGCAATGGGTTTGGTTTTCTTCTTCGCCGGGCCAGAGTCGTCGGGCGCAGGAGAGCCCTTGCGCTTCTTCCCGGCAGAGCTGAATTTGCCTATGTGTCTGTTGGGGTGAGGAGGGCAAACAGAAGAAACCAAAAGCAAGCAACTTCACCTTCGGATTCAGGAAGCGATTTGCTAGAGGATTTGAGTGGTTTCTTGGAAAGAGAAGAGCACGTCTCGAGGTGCTCTGACATACTGCTGCGGAGAATGGGCTTGAAGCAATCTTTGCACCGCACAACACCGACTTGGGAGATGGTGTTGAGCGGTTGGGCACCAAAGGTTTTCATGGTGTTGCCTGGGAGCCAGTGGGTAGGGGGCGAGGTGAGCACGGCAGGCTCGACGGGGCTGTCATTGACATCGAAGGAGAAGGGCGTCGACGACGGGCTGCGCGATGAGCGAGGGCTTGGGGGCTTGAGTTTGAGCGTCATTATGGGGTACGTGAAGTTAAGAGTGCGTGTGACAGTCACATTAATTGGCACGCTTGAGCGTCATTATGGTACGAAGTTAAGAGTGCGTGTGACAGTCACACCAATTCGCACTACTAATACAAAATTACAAGTAAAACTCGGGCTTGCGGGCATTGATTCCGTACTCTCCCAATGCTGCACTCAGATCGTCCATCGTTAGAGTCGTGCGCGTCTTGTCCTGCGGCGAATGAGGGCGAGGGGGCGTGCCGCAATCGAGACCAAACGCACCTTGATCAGGCCAAGACCTAACGGCTGATTAGCCCGTGCTCTGCCTCCGGCGGCGTTTGTCCGGATTCGCGCATGCTGGTATGCGTCTGCTGCAATGTCGGACACGAATTTCTGCGCTGCAAGCGACAGAAGCCGTTTTCTTGTGTGCGCGTGTGACATGGGGAATGGACAACAGTGCAAAGAAGGACCTACAGTCTGATATCTTCGCACTCGAAACCGACGCGTTGGAGGTAGTAGTCCGTGACTTCGCTCGGGATCTACGGGACATGAGCTGCAGATCAGCAAGACACTGACGACATACCAGCGGCTCATATTCATCCAACATGAGCAGAAACTCTGCCAGCGTGCGGTCCTTACGTGCTTCCTCTGCCTCTTGCCGCGTCTGCTGAGGCGCCGAGGATGGGCCTGCTACGGTGCTGGCCTGGACCTGCTGGCCGTCCTGCGGGGTCGACGCATTCGTTGCTGTGGATGTCGACGTGGGCTGTTGCGACATGCAAGCACGATGGTGGTTCGAACGGCGGGGTTTTCGGAGTTTGCGGGGTTTCAATTATCTATAAAGTCCAAGAAAAAAATTTGCCAACTTGTGTTTCTTTCTCTTTCCTTTCGTTCTCTTCGCAACCCTCTCGTCTTGTGTTCCTGGTGAGTTATTAAACCCTTTGTTTATCCTTTGTTCTATTGTACATGATGTTTGAGGCATTTGGCTTTATGCAGGAGCGCACCCTGCACTGCAGAAATCTACTCAGCTACCTTCGGGCAGGGCTGCTTTGGTGGTCCTCGCCCGCTACCTCTGAATATTCTTCTTGTTGTTCTTCGTGGACGTTCTGATATGTTTGATTTCCATATACTGATCTGCTTCTCCCAGGACTTGCCCAGTAGATATACGTGGTAGTAACAGTTCTGCATTGTACCTTAGTTAAAAAAGTAATCCACGTTGCTGTCCTTCGATCAGCGCGCATGTGTGAGTCTCGGTTAGTGACGGTTTTCTGGACGTGCTGTCGGCGAGCCGTTTGTGATGTTACAGGGCCGGACAATCCCGCCTTTCAAGCCAGGGATCTCAGTCATTTACTTATCTGGCCCCTCATATTTCTGGACACCCACTCTCTTCTTGCTCTCAAACGACCACGACGACCTCATTCCCCCTCATTCCTCTCTCCGCTTTACATACATTCCTCTTCAATCTATTCTCGCCACCGCGCCTCATCTCTTCTTGTATTGTTGTCGTCAAATGACCAGCGAGTCACATATGAAGTCAGAATCTTCAGATACTTTTACCGCGCGCAAGCTCGGTCTTTCTTGTGCAGAATGTCGCAGGTACGTTCCCTCTCACTTGCATTTTCCAAAATTACTCATACTACCCAGGTCAAAGCTCAAGTGTGACAGGTAAAGCTTCCTTTCACTGAGTGTGCTTCCCGTGCAATTGAGTTTAATCGATTTCGCAGAACGTTTCCGTGCCAATCATGCGTCAGGCATGGCTTCTTTCTTTGCATTCGAGATATTAAGTTACATCTAACGATTCAATCTAGGCGTGGTTGTGCTGGGATCTGTCCTGATGGTATGTATGTTCGGCTGATCGAACGAAGCACCTCCTCCTATGTATGTGAAGAGCTGATAAGAGTCTGGCCCACAGGAACGCTCGCCGCTACCAAAGGGAACAAGTAAGGTTTACCAACCATCAAACCACTTCAATGTGACATTATTTTTTTTCCAGAGTGCTCATGGCACAAGCTCAAAAACTCTCCGAGCAAGTCAAATTTTTGCATGCGCGCGTCCGCGAACTGGAGACCGCTCTGGCCATGTCACGAGGATCGGAAGAAAGGGATGATGGTTTCCGCGCTGATCGCGAAGCAGGCCAAGCAGATGGTGTGGACGCCATGGCAGAGGCAATTGGCTCCCTCTCCCTTGGTGTAGATGGTCAAGCCAAGTATCACGGCGAATCTGCAGGGTCAGAGGTTCGTCCCACAATTTTACGAGTCATTCTATGTGGAGCTTCTAACCTACCCTATCCGCATGCAGTATCTCCAAGATCTTCTCCCAGTTAGTCATCACTTATTCCCCATTTCACGATTCTGACTCTCCGGTCTTCTCTAGCACGAAGAAGAGTCACACAATTCACCGCGATATCACCTCGACCTTCCAGACGAGATACTCAATCTCATGAATGCATTTCCTTTTGGGTTCAAGGATTGCCCCTACAACAAATCGATATTCATTCGCTACCTTCCTCACAAACAGAGGGCGATGGAGTTGGCTTGTGTCTACTATTCAAGTGTTGCGTGGATGTATGTTCCCTTCCCCTCCCCGCCTCCCGTTTCTGGCTGCTTCTCAGTCATCTGACGTCTCCGGCTGGCAGGTATGACCCTATTCCATACAACGATTTCGTCGTCTCCATCATCAATCCAATCTATGGTTCTGAAGGGTTTCCCTCCACTGATGCTTTGCATTCCCATGCTCTCGCCGTATTCTTCATGGTTCTTGCCAATGGCAACCTATATGATGAGTCCCAACCAAAAGCGGCAGCGGTAGCCGAACAGTATTACGCTCTCGCACGGGCGGTTTTCTCACTCGATTCGATCTTGATAGAGGCAACGTGTGCTACCGTCCAAGCGCTCTTCCTCGTCTTCCGATTCGTCTACAACTCGAGTCAAACTGACAAGGAAGAACGGTGGCTGTTAACTGGGCTGACCACCCGAATAGCGCAGACGGTGTGTCCCAAACCATTTTTCCAGTGACCTCATGACCCAACTGATGAGTTCTTTTATTCCTTGTTCCGTGTCTTTGCTTTTAGATTGGACTACGTAAGCTCTCTCTCCTTCTCCGGCTAGATTGTGAGATAGATCTCCCGATCAGAACGTGATAGTGCTCCCTGGAACCTCGATCCACAGGAGGTGCAAAGACGCCGGAACGTCAGTGAACACCCATCAAATTAACATCCCAATCACCTGATCAATCTACCTAGCTCTTCTGGGAGTTGTTCGTTTGGGAGAGTTGGTCGGTGAGTGCATGGCATACAAATCCTGGTGATTACATCTGAAATGTTACGTTGCAGAGTCTCGTTCATGGTCGACCAGGGTCACTCTTTATCCAATACGCAGATTGTAGATATCCTGAAGATTTGCAGCGAGCTGATCCGGTGACTGATGAGGTGTCTTTTGGATGTACGCCTCCTTCATTCATATGGTCCACAAAAAATTCATTTGATTTCAACAACAGTCCATGCCTGGAAGTTCCGATACTCTGCAAAGTGCATGTGCATGTCCATTGAACATGTATTCAGTATGCGAAGTCCGTCCTACAGCGCTTTACTTGAACTCGACGATACCATTCAAAATTACCCAATACCCAACAATTTACGCTGGCCTGAAGGCAATAATGGATACCAGTGGTCGTCCGACCCTGGAATCGCTTTGCAACAGTATTGCACCCTGTGTGTCAGGGATTCCAGTTCGTAAACAAGTCGTGTTTGAGCGAGGTGCCTTGTGTTGATTATCTGAAACAGATCTGTTGTACATTCACCGGAGCTACTTTGCTCAGGCCATTCGCGAGGCATCGGACGATCCTTCTAAACACCGATACAAGAGATCTGTGGCGACCACCTTCCAAGTATCCATGCGCCTCATTTCTGTCTTGCAGAGCCTCTATGTCGTTAGTCCACTCTGTCGCCACGTCTGGTTCTTTTGGTCCGGCTACTTTTCGTCATGCGTATGTATTTCTATCTGCTCTTTTGACCATAGTCACGTAAGCTATTTTCAGGTTGTTCTCGCTGCTCTTGTTGTCGAAAGCCCCGGATGTTCACTCACAGAGAAAGCCATGCATGAACTGAAAGATGCAGTCCCATTCTTTGAACAAGGTTCAAAGCTTTGCCGACCGCCATCTGTCTGGGTGAGTATATCCAATTTCGTCATAAAATATACAAACTGACTCATTGCTTCCAAAGAACTTTCTCCGCTCATTGTTCCAGCGCGCACAGGCATCATACATTGCTTTCAGGAGTGGCCAAAAACCGAGTGCCCCTCTCCCATCATCGCCCGATGAGCCCGATGAACTCGAGGTGGTCAACGGTCGGCAAGCCGTGATCACGACCAGGTCAAATCCAAACTCGCCATCGCACGCCGCCGCTTCGCCCTCGACTCTCTCACAAGAACCTGTTAACCATAGCAGCCCTACCGTTGCTCAGAATGTCACCAGTCCTTCCGTTGGGTACTACCCTATGGACACTTCTACTACCATAATGGCAAAACCCCAGCCAGACTTCCGCATGGAAGGCTCCGTACATTCTTTCGAAGACGGTTCATACTCCTCTCTTGGAAAGGCGCTTCATGACCCAATGTCCAGGGACTCGGCACTTCCTCGAACTGTGCCGAATTCATACGTCACAAATAATTCCCTCGTGGGTGTTCCAGGTGACGTCCTGCCGGCACAGCCAATCCGCGATCAGGCTGTGATCGGGACACCCAAAGCGTGGAATTATGGGGTATCCCATGACTGCTTTCCTCAGCAGGCTTCACCACACCAAGCCACGCATCCCTATCTGCCTTACGTGCATGGCCATAATAATGCTGCCGTTCAGAGTTCCCATACAGGCACTTACGGTTATCCTCCTCGGCCGTTGCAGGAGCCGACCGCTCAGAACCCTGACGAGATATGGCGAAATTTTATGATGAGTTATCGTCCTTAGAGGTTACATGGGACTTTCACTTGTGCAGTCGCTCCATTTGGTTCTTGGTTTTACGCTAATATCTTTGAACTCCAGTTGTATCATGTTGTACCAATGTCGAACTCAGTGTATAGACTATTTTGTTTTACATTAGGTTGTATCCATTTTGATGAGGTTTTCATGGTCAAAGTGCGTCGTAGGCTCCTTGTCGGCCATCTCCATTGCCGACAAAAGAGTGTCAACATCAGGGGATACGGAAAAACGTTTGTTGACTTCTCCAAGAACAACGAGACGCTTTCCTTCCTTATCGAGGTGTGCCGCCTGTTGTAGAAAAGACGGTTGAGTAGCTGCAGTGACCTATCATCGATCGTAATCGTTAGCCTTGCGACGAAAGATCGATTTCAACACAGAAGGAACGCACATCGAGTAAAATGCCGTTCGCTAGCCGCATCTTGACCGCACCACTGCGATATACTTCAAGTCTTCCAATCATGCCGTCCACTTTAGGTTGGGTAGTTTCTACCTCGGCTGATGGGGCACCAGCCTCAGACTTGACGTTATTTGCAAATGCGACTTTTTTGCCGGCTGTGCCCTCGACCATTGCAACATCTTCAGCAGGTGCCGGCAAATCTGCTTCTGGTGATACAAACGTGGGGAAGGGTGAAGGGAACTGAAAGAGGTATAACCGCTCTTCTCGAAGATCTGGATCCTGTAAGAAGTTGAAGAACCTTCGGATTTTCACATCAAATGCCTGAAATTCACCTGTTCGGTATTTGCAGCAGCGGCAAAGTGCTCTATAATATCTTCCAGTTCCTCCTCCTCACCACTATCGCTGAGGTCAAGCGCATTGGCAGCGTTGACATCGGTACCGCCTATAGATAGAGATCGTGCGTTCGTTGCGGGTTTCAACATCAACAAACGACATACCACCACTGCGTGAAACCTCTTCCTTTTTGACTTTTTTCTGTTGTTTTTCTTTTCGTAGACCCTCAGGCGCCATCCAATCCATGTTCCGGACATCTTCCATGTCGATGATTTCTACACCTTCGTCAGGTTCGGAATAGACCTCTGCATCGTCTTCCTCCTTGGTCTCTTTGACTTTGGAGCCCCCTTCTCTTTTTAACGTGGGAGCGGCTCCACGCACGAGGCTCGAACCAAGAGAGGGGGCGGAGCCTGTGGCAACAGGAGCAAAATTGGATCGAGGCATGGCTCGTCGTGTTGCACTTTGGCCCGCCAGAGCAGGTCCCATGGCAAAAGGACCACTCGCGGTCATTTCGATCACAGGAGGCGCTCCTCGTCCTCGTCCCCGTCCTCTTGCCTCTCCACGCCCTCTTCCTCTTCCACGACCACGTTCGTTTGTAGGGGCAGGCGGGAGTGCCGCTGGTACCGGTTCCTGCATATTTACGCTCAAAGTTTGCACATATCAGAGAAAAATTTCTAGCATACCGGTTTGACTTCCCTAGGCAATGGTGTAAGCGAAAGTGTTTGATCAGCGCTGTTGAACGACTTACTTACTCCTTCTTCCTCCTGACCGGCAAGGTGGGCACGAACTTGAGCTTCTGCGCTCCCTGGCGCGTTACATCGTTTTGCTTTTTTGCAAGACTGCCGATCGCTTTTGTTGGAGGGATGCTAGAGCCTGAGCCAGACGCAGTTGGTGTATCTGCACAGGATTTAGAGAACCGAAAGGCTGTAGAGATAGTGAGGACTGGCCTGACATGGTGGATTGGGCAAAAAGGCTATCCGGATCAGCGCTCGTTCCGATCATCTTCGGAAAGAAACAAATTATACTTCCTTCCCACATCCCTAACTATGGCTCAAGGTCAAATCAAGCATTGGCGCGTCACTTACAATGACATCCACAATCTCATCCGCGGTGTCACTCCAAAACTCGCACAAGACTTCAACCCTGACCTCATGGTTGCCATTGGTATCTTCTGGCTATCCTTGATTGATATAGACTTGGACTGATTTCTTCTTTAGGCGGAGGGTCCGTATACTTTCCATCATATACAGGATGTGATCAATCTCACCAGCTAGACTATTTAGAGGTTTCTTCCCCGCACGTGTGATGGTTAGTCGGTGACAAACATATCCCAGAATCATCAATCTAATCGCTTCCGTCTTAACAGCGCACGTTCCTCAGAGAAATTACCGAGAATAAGGCTCTCCAAATTCAAGCGATTGGTTTATCGCTATATGAGCCTCTCCCTGGGACAAGTCAGCAGCAAATTGGAAAAGAGGTCGTCAGAACACAATGGATGTCGGTGTGTTCGGCTTCTTCTGCTAGACAAGACTCATCTCTCTCTATCTCGACAGATCGCCGAGCCCGGGAAAACTTTTACTTGGGAAAAGGATTCTTATTGTTGTAAGATTATTGCATCACTTTTAATCAACATATCCACTCATACGTGCAGGACGAAGTTGATGACACACGGAAGACCCTCGGGTAAGCACGCTGAATACCGTGTAACTATGTATTCTGATATACCCCAGTTATGCCCTTACGGAGCTTCAAAAGGATGTAGAGGAAGAGCTTCTAGAACACCATGAATCAGAGCGTGAGGCTCTACGCGCTGCTACGAAGTTCGCCATTTTCGTCGTTCACAATAAGAACAAACCCAAACTCGCCGAGTTGCCAGAGGGAACGCCGTAAGTCAACAAATTTGATCAAGTACCCAAAGTTTATTCAATAACAATTTCAGATATTACGCTGGGGAGGATGTTGAGGATGTTTGGTGTGTTTCTTGTCTTTAATTTCCCCTGAAATTTGATTCACAACGTCGACTAGGTTGGACTACCCTTGGGAAGCCATGTGAGTTTACAAAATTCAGAATCTTCAACTTCTTATTCTTCGATTCAGGGATATCGCTGAGCACGACCGTCTCGCCGCCGAGGATAGGAAAACTGTGGCGTAAGGCACCTCCAACCCAGCTTGAATTAAGAACGCAGAGCTGAAGAGTAATTCACCTCCAATGGTTCAGTAGCTCCGCAATGCGGAAACTCATGTACCTACTATCGTTCAAGAGAAGTTTGCGTTGGATTCGAATTTTAACTGTGGTTCAAGTACATATACAGATTAGTATACTTGTGTGGCCATCATGCCCTGGCTTGAGACTTGATCTCCTTCAGAATGAAGCCCTCCAGTCCACCACATACCCACAACTCTTGCACGCTAGCACCGACAGGACGCAGGGAATACGTTTTTCCTTCGCCCGTGCTCACAGTGAGCACAACCACCTTACCGTCCTTCATGCCCACCTCAATTGTCATGCCCATATCCACTGTAAGTTCCCCATTCTTCCCTCCAGCTCCGCGTTTCCCATCCTTGGCGTAGCGCTCGGTCAAGTCGCTGACGAGTTCCGGAGACTCAAGGCAGACTAAACCATTGTTGATAGCATTGCGCTTAAAAATATCGCCAAAGGAGCCCGCGATCACGAGGGGAACGCCTGCAGCTTTGAGTGCTGTTGCAGCCTGCTCGCGAGACGAGCCTGTGCCAAAGTTGTATCCAGAAACGAGTACAACTCCCTCCTTGCGAACACCATCGAACTGAGCGAATGTCCGGCGCTTCTCGGCAACAAGTGAAGCGAAGTTGGGATCATAATTCTCCATGACAACTTTGGCCTGACCCTCGAGAGTGATGTCATCGGCGTAAGTGTACTTTCCAGGATAAATGCCATCGGTGTTCAGATTGTCTTGGGGAGCAAAGAGCAGGGGACCAGTAAATGTAGTAGGGAAGCCAGTGAATAGAGGCTCATCAGATACAGCGGATGCTGATGTAGAGGCGGGGATATTCGAGATGGAGAAGGTAGGCGGCTGTACGGGTGGGAGCTTGGCGGATTCGAGTGAGGCAGGGCCACAGATGTATCCTTTTATGGCGCTAGCGGCTACAACGGCGGGACTGGCAAGGTAGGCCTGAGCCTTGGGATGTCCCATGCGGCCCTTGTAATTTCTGTTGGTGGCGCTGATTCCTGTTTGACCTTCTTCCAGGAGACCGATGCCAAGTCCAATGCAAGGACCACAACCGGCAGGGAGAACCTTTGCTCCAGCTATGATGAGAGTATCCCAGTCACCAAGCCGTTCTGATTCTTGCTGGACGGCAGAGCTGGCGGCGGCTATGTAGAATTCAACCCCAGGAGCGACCTTGTTGCCTTTCATGACTGCTGCGGCCGCAGCAATGTCGGACACTCGGGAATTGGTGCAGCTGACAAGGTAGGCTTTTTGGATCGCGATGCGGGCATCCTCAAGAACAGGCAGAGGTGTCGAGACTTTGACGCTGTTTGGGCCAGAAACGTGGGGCACAAGGGTGGAGAGATCGAAAACCAGATGGGAAGAATACTCAGCATCGGGGTCGGATTCGAGTCTGGTTGCTCGAAGCGCATCTAGGCGCCGACGGTTGATCCTTGGGTGCTCTGGTGGGGGAGGGATGCCTGAAGACGCAGAAGACGAGAATGTCCGTAGTTCGAGTTTGGACAGGACCTGGTCATACCATTTTAGCAGAGTATCATCAATGGGGAAGACACCAGCAAGGGCGCCCCACTCTGTGGTCATGTTAGCGATGGTCAAACGATCGTCAACAGCCAGATCAGCTACCCCGTCACCAGTAAATTCAATCGCAGTGTTGAGTACTTCGTCCTTGTTGAATGAACCGCAGAGAGCAACAATGACGTCCTTTCCGGTAACACCTGTCGCAAGTTTTCCCTTGAGCTCAACTTTGACCATGCGCGGAACTTGCCACCAGGTCTTGCCAGTAGCCCAGAGAGCTGCAGCATCTGTGCGGACGATCGGGGTGCCTACACAACCTACACCTCCATACATGTTGCTGTGACTGTCACTGGCAACAGTCAGAGTGTTAGGGAAGGCATAACCCTCCTCCACAAGCACTTGATGGCCAATACCCCGTCCTGCGGGGTAGAAGTCGACGCCGTGCTTACGGGCAAAAGCCTCGATCGAGGCATATTTAGCCAGGTTTTTGGGCGTCTTATTTTGAACATCATGATCCAGCGTGAAAACAGGTTGTGCTGGATTGTGAATTTTAGTTGCCCCAATGGAGTTGAATCTGAACTGATTGTAAGACACCCCGTTGTAAGAGTAGCGGGAACGAGTACACACTTTGAGATTACAGGACCAGTATTATCATGGGTCATGACATGCTCTGGACGTATCATGACATAGTCGCCAGCCTTGACTGATTTACCCTGAGGTAGCCCGACGGCATACTTTTGAACGACCTTTTCAATGACCGTCTGGGGTGTTCTTTGGTCATGAGTGGCAGTAGCAAAATACCTGGATAGACTAGCCCGTGCATACGGGCGAGCTAGATGCGCTGGAAGACGCATTGCCAGAGTGTCGGGAAAGATGAGAGCGCGGCGTAATTTCTTTCATACTCCGGCATTTCGCATGATTGCCGGGCCCGGGCTTGGCTGTTGACCACCACCAGACGCTATGAACGTGCCTCCCGTAACCACGCAGAACATACTCTTACTTTCTTTCATTGCTGCCGTTCTTTTTGCTGCTAGTTTGTCCTGCCTTTCTTTCTTTTCCCAGATTGAAGTCTCACGCGACGCGTAGTATATCTGGCATCTAGTGGACGTCGGTCAAGATCAAGGGGAAATGCCTTGCTTCTCATTGGCCCTCCTGATGCTGGAAAGACCGCGATTCTGTCCCAGGTAAATGATTTCTCGTCGAACGAGACAAATTATCATCTCATCTTGCGAAAGCTCGTGTGTGGTCAAACACTTCAAACCCACACTTCCCTCCAAACAAACTCTTCTCGAGTAAACCTATCAACGCCAAAAAAAAGCATTCGTGTCATTGATATACCAGGACATCCGAGAATTCGAGACCAATGGCGAGAACACCTCGATGACGCAAAAGCACTCGCTTTCGTAGTCGATGCAAGCACCGTGTCTCGCACCGGGGCAGTGGTTGCAGAGTTTGTGACCCTGACTCTCTATTGGTACCCACTAACAACAATACAGGTACCTTCACAATGTTTTGCATGCACTCTCTTCCCTCCCACCATCACAGACTCTCCCTTCATTGATCATTCTTGCTCACAAATATGATCTCCTCAACGCAGGAAGCCAAGCCAACACAACCTCTGACATACTCGCCATCAATCGCGTCAAGTCTGTATTGGAGCGCGAACTTGAAAAGCGCAGAGCATCACAGAAAGGTGGTGTTGGCGTTGAAAAACTCGGAGGAAATGATGAAAAGTCAGACATGGGAGGTCTCGACTGTAATGGTCCTCCCAGTGCCCCATTCAAGTTTTCAGATTGGGAAGGAGGCGAAATTTCTTTTGTGGGGACTTCTGCAAAGGTTACACAGGCGAATGGCGATCCCGAGAAATTTGGCGACGATGGGTTGGCCTCTTTGAGAGAGTGGCTTGATGAAGTTATTTAAGATCGATCCAGCTCGATGTATCCGTTACTGTTATTCCGAGTGAGACGGTGAGAAACATGGTGCAATAAAATATGTATCATCATTGTCACAATCTGTTCCTTTTCCTTGGACCTATTCCTGGCCGAGAGGAAGGTCACGTCTTTCTGTTCCGCCACACAAAGTTAGTAAGGTCTGTTAGAGGACATTCCTTCTCGATGATGGGCGGTAGCCAATCATCTATTTGCAATCTTTGATTTTTGCGTTCTTATATAGCTCTTTCTGCGGCATCCAAATAGAGTTCTGCCAAAACAGAAGGAGCAACTTGTCTACCGAGATGGAAATAAATTTAAGGAAGGTGGTACCGCGCGTATAGTTCGTGAAGAGCTAGTACTAAGAATAAATAAAGAAAGACCGTTAGATTCATGTAATTTGATGGGGGAAAACATAACAGCAGATTGCAAAGAACTTCAAGAAAGCAACACCCGATAACATCCAGGAATCCCTAAAGCCTTTAGAGATCAAAGAACGGCCTCTCATTATTCTGTTGTTGCTGCTGCTGCTGGAGAGCGAACGGATTGCTCGACTTCTGTGCGAGTCTCCCCGCGTCCGTGTGACCGTATCGGAGTGCTCCAAAGTTACCAAACGTGTCCGTTCCATCATCTCTGTTTGCGAACAGGTTCGCAAGTTGCTCGTTCTCGTTAGTCTTTGTTTTGACTTGGAACGGTTTCTGTTGGTAGAGGTTGGCGGAAGGAGGGCTAGGAGAGGGGTGTACGGGTGTGGATGCGGAGAGAGCGGAGAGATGCCCGTTGGAGTGGTTATCATATGTACCACCAAGGTTGAAAGACGGTTGTTGAGGCTGCACAGGGGGAAAAGGCGACGAGGAGGTGGAGGGGGCGAAGGGATTATTGGATCTGGAAATTTAAATCCGGTCAGCATTGGATGGATCGAAACCGGAGGGAGGTAGGCACGTACCCAAAGCCGGTTGGCTGAGGTACGAGCTGTTGACTCGCAAAGAGGTTCTGTTGTTGCTGCTGCTGTTGTTGTTGTTGTTGCATTTGGATGAATTGCTGCTGTCGCATCCACTCCTCTTGCTGGGCCTGCTGCTGCGCTTGTTGCTGCTGCTGAAGGAAAAGCTGTTGCTGACGCATGTACTCTGCTTGAGCAGCCTCTTGCTCCGCCTGTTGCTGATATGGGTTGAATGATGTGAAGTGGGGCTGAAGGGTAGTGAATTGGGGTTGAAGCGCAGTGAACTGGGGCTGCAGTCCTGTTGCATATGGCGTAGGATCAGAAAAGTGGAGCCCATTTGCATTATTCGCGCTGGGCGGTCTGATTCAATGGTGCATGAAATGCCCACTCTCATGATCAATAGGATGGACAGACGTACAGTTGATTGGCATCGTCAAACAGCGCAGAGGCATTCGAATCCTCCATCTTGGTCTTCTGTCTTGCCGCCTCCTCCTCCTCGCTCAGTTGGATGGCACGCTGTAGGTCTCGTTCCTCTGCAGAAGCCTGTTCCGCAGCAAGCGAGCGCTTGCTTTCCTCGATCGCTCTCCTTAATTCCTCCTCGTCACGGTTTGGCCGCTTGCCTGCCAGCTGTCTTACCGGGACGTCCCGCCCACGCCGATGCCGATTCTCGTCCATCGTCGCAAAATCATCTTCACCCTCCACGCCGTTTCCTCCACGGATCATACGTTCCCGCATGTTTGCGCGAGCGCGCCGTTCCTCACGTAGGCGGCTCTCGTCCATAAGAAGGTTGGTTATGTCTTTAGCCTTTTGACGGACGTTACCACCTTGATCTTTCCCGTCCTCATCAACGTACTGGAACTCCTTGAGGGTCTTGATGATGTAGGCGTTATCGCGGAAGTAGATGACGACGTTTTCAGAGCCCTGGTGAAGACAGTAGTCTAGGACCGTCAAGCTCTGTGGCAACAGGCACCGTTAAATGCCGCGAGGACTGCGGATCAGAGAAGTTGCCTCCATACCTTGAAGACATGGCGCCAGTTTTTGCCCTTGTCGTTGAGGCGTTTGTCCAGCATTTCCATAATCTCGACAAAGTCGCTCCTGGATAACGAGGTCAGGATGAGCAACCTCGGAGATAGTGATGACACGCAACTGGTTGTAGGTCAACTGAGCGATCTCATTCATCTGGGCGCCCGTTGGACCCCAGGGGTCGTTGGAGGTGGCATCGCGGACCTTTGCCTGAGTGTCCGAGTAGCCTTTTGTGTAGTTTTTCGTGATACGAAGAGCAGCCTTGCCAAAGTGTTGCATCGACTGCATAACGACACAAGAGAAACACCAGAAGTAAATGAGATTGCCATTACATAATTGATCCCTTATATGACAAACCACTTTGTCTTGTTCTACTTTTGTTGTTTACAAGTGTCAAGAATATCATAGCATTGCATTGTGAGAGGTAAAAGGGAGAAGGAGAATAATAGACATGGATATTCGTGAGGGTATTCCTACAGAGATTAAGCAAATATAACCGACGACTCCAAACAACCAGAGACAGGCCCAGGGGTAACAAACGGAATAACAAGTGGCGTGGCAGGGGCTGACAAATGAGACGTATATCGCAGAGGAGGCTGGTAGAATACGGGGATAGGTGGATATATGAACATGATAACACGAAAGCAAGGGAAGCGCAGGGCCCGCCGTCCATTGTGAAAAGTCGGGGAACACAACGACGTTTGGTCATCAGCTGTACTTGTAGGGCACAGCAGGAGAGGCGCCAAGGGTTACATGCGCCAAGATGGAGGCTATGAGTAGTCCTTCTCGGAAAACATCTTCTCCTGGCGGTAGGTATCGGAGTCCACACCGTCCGTTGACGAACTTGCAATGACAATGCCATTTTCGCCTCGAAGGTCGTTGGCAGGAGTCGCGGGGCGAGAGCTCGCCATTCCTGAGGATGTGCCAGTCGCTATCGAAATGAGATGCTGGTTGTGGGGGTAGTAGGACCGTCGTTGCATTTTCTTATAATCATAAGTGGTGAACCTGGGCAACGTTGGCCTGAGATCGTAAGAGCGAAGAAATAGAAAGGACATACTGTTCTTCCATTTGCCGCATCTCAGCACTTAGGTTTTCCTGATTGGCTTTGCGGGCCTTGGCTTTGAGAGGGTTATCCTCCAACAGTAATTCTTCGAGTTCATGGGACGCGTCGAAATTAGCTTTCTTGGCCTACGTGATGATGAGGACTTTGATAGATAGAAGCATATTAGGTTGGGCACTGACGTCGGGTACAAAAGGTGAGGTTTGCTGTTTACTTTCCAGAGTTTCCCAATCGATGGTTTTGAACCATGGATGTCGCTGGAGTTCTTGGAAACCTTCGCCGTGGGGCTTGCAGCCAAAGCGTCGGGACGTATCTCGATCGAGCAACTGAAAAAAATTGTTTGTACCTTGAGCTAGAGTTGACAGAAAAGAAAGAAGAACGGACTCCTTTCAAAACTTGTATGCCTGGTCGGCTACATTTCCTCTCAACATCCTCGGGCCACTTGAGGTGGTCTTTGGTTATGCTGTAGGTCAGATCACCGTTCGTTCTCCCACGGAAAGGGCGTCGGCCGAAAATTAATTCGTATGCACAGACACCTAGTGACCACCAGTCGATGTGATAGGTGTATCCACGTTTAGTCAGAATCCTTTGAGTCGACTTGAACTCAGGGTCATAACAAGCGTGAGAAGACCGCTTACTCAGGAGCCATGTATGCCATCGACCCCGCGACACCAGTTAAGCGTCGGTCCCCAAAGTGAACAGCGATGTTGAAGTCTGTCAGATGTGCATTCCCGCGCTCGTCTAGCAGGATATTGTCAGGTTTCAAGTCTCTGTTGCGATCGACGCAGGTAGGTTAACAGGATGAAAATGACAAATGAAGCGCCACAAATAGTCAGTATCAAAGAGATTTACTGACCGATGCATGATACCGCTTTCATGTAGAAACGAAAGGGCCGAAGAGAGTTGAGCAACGTAGAAACGGACGACATGTTCGGGCAAGTTGCCTAGACGTTCCAGGTGGACTTGAAAAGAGCCGGATTAGTTAATTCTTGGGAAACCTGGAGAGCAGAGGACATACAGCGAAGATCCCCCCCGAGCATCAAGTCTAGGACAAAAAAACAGTTTTCATCGTCCTGAAAAGCATACCGCAGGTTGACAATAAATGGATGGTCAACCTGATGGATAGATAGGATGAGAAGGCCGAGAGCTGGGTGAGTAGTGGGGCCAACGGACCTCTTCCAGTAGGCGTCGTTCTTGTATCACGTTTGGAACGGCCTTCATCTTGACACACTTGTTCTTGTTGATGTACTTGAGAGCGTATAGGTCATGAGTCTGTTTGTGCTGGACCACCCTGACCTGCTCGTGTGGTCAGTATTCAAAGGTCAGAAGGAGTGAATGGGTCGTTCGGACCTTGCCAAAGGCGCCCTTGCCCACACAACGGAGGAGGACAAAGTGAAAGAGGTTGACATCGCAATCGAAGTCGATAGGCTGGGTAGTAAGTCAGAAGGAAAAAGGAGAACGAGCAAAGGGCTGACTGTTGGTCTACAGCAGACGGCTCCCATCGCAACACAAGGCGCCTAGCCAGCCAGCAACGAGCGGGAAATGGACGACAGCCAGACTAGAAATCTAGAAATTCAGAGTTACAAGCAGACTCGGGAGAACATGTCCCGTCATGTCACCATCACTGTCACTGATGTCACGCGCTGTCACATACCTTGTCCTCCTGCCACCATGTCGCCCAGAACAGATTTTCTGCGACCGCTCGTCCTCTTTGGTCCCTCTGGCGTCGGCAAGAGCACTCTGCTCACTCGTCTCTTTGCAGAGTTCCCCGACAAGTTTGGTTTCAGTGTCTCTCGTATGCTACTTCTTTTTTTTTCTTGGTTACTGATGCAAGCTTGGCTAGACACCACAAGATCACCTCGGCCCGGAGAAGTAGACGGCAAGCAGTATCACTTTGTTACTGCACCGCACTTCCGCGAACTCCTCCAGCAAGACGCCTTTATAGAGCACGCTGAATTTTCTGGAAACTACTACGGAACCAGCTTCCACTCCGTGCGTTCCGTCCAGGAGCTTGGACGCCGCTGTATCCTCGACATCGACGCACAGGTGGGTCTCTCTCTGTAAAAACGTCCCTTGGACACCCTGTCGATCCCACGCTCAGGGTGTTCGACAAATAAAAAACACCAATCTCGACCCAGTCTATCTTTTCATCTCCCCTCCTTCCCTGGGGGTCTTGCGCTCCCGTCTTCAGCAGCGCGGGACAGAATCAGAGGCTGCTGTTCAGAAGCGCCTTGCCACTGCCCTCAAAGAAATTGAGTATGCCAAACAACCCAATGTCCACAATTTTGTCATCGTGAATGACGATCTCGAGCGCGCCTATGCTTTGTTCAGAGACGTTGCTCTGGGTACACAGATCACCGGCGATACACTTCCACCGCTCGACGACTAGACGTAATTAGATCTGTACCATGATAGAGGTATCAATACATTGAATGCCCAGGCACAATCACTCGAGCTATCACTGCACACGCGTGTCCAGCATGAGCATTCTCGTAGCGTTACTCATGCATTATGAAAACTGTCAATCAGTCATCACCAGTTTTGTGCTATTGCAGTTTTTTGGTATGATGAATTATTCACTGATTTGATTACCAATTTCCTATGAAATCATGTGGTTTGGGTAAGCTGCGCGGCTCACGCGCGAGAGTCGGCGTCGGCCCGGATATTTTTATACAAATGCTATTTATACAACGGACCCGCTCTTGCAAGACACTTTCACTACTTGCATGGCCACTTGCCATGATCCTGAGGGATGGCGCATCATCTCCCGCGTTCGCGAGTTTGATACCACCCTATGTTTTGAAGAAGGTGTCCTCTTGTCCGTGCTCCCTGCGGCTTTTCTGCTTGTGGCGACAGCCAAATCTTTGGTATTAGTCTCTGATGTGCCCAGAGGAAGAACTCGCAAGAGTTGGTACTTCTTAGGTACCAAGCTGGTATGCACGATCATTTTCTGCTATATCCTTCTACCCCTGACGCCATGCAATCACCCACAGGCTTTGCTCGCCGCCTCATTCATTGTTAGTGTCTCAAACCTCTTGTTCATCATCCTAGTTCACAAATCCGTGCCTGTCATCTATCATTATGTGATCGAACCCCTTGCTCTCGCTTCTGCTATTTCATTAACGTATCTGAATTATACTCGGACGCGTAGTTCTTCCTCTACACTGCTCATCTTCTGGCCACTCTATCTGTTCAGTCTGGCGATCTGGATAAGATCCGTCTTTCTGGCTCAAGTCGACGATGGTCATGTTATCCTTGTGCTCAAATCTATCGTCGGTGGACTGGGCTTTATTTCCTTCGCGCTGGAAGTCTTCGGACCGGAGTATGGTGTGCAGCCCATATTAGGAGATAAACTACATATGGAAAGTCCTCTAAATACCGCCAACATATTCAGCGTTTGGGTTAGTTTATTCTTTCATCAGGTTTGGGTCCTTGACTGAATGTTTTCGCAGACTTTCGGGTGGATGACTCCACTCATGAAAAAGGGTGCTTCCCAGTTCATTACCGAGACCGATCTTCCTTCTCTTCAGACACATGATGAATCCGAAAACCTCGGGAAGGATTTGGAAAACGCCCTCAAGAAGCAGTCAGTTGTCTCTGAGCGTTTATCCACTTTGTATCGCTAATACACAGGATAGCACACTCTGGAAAGCGCTTTTCATCGCGTACGGGGGGCCATACGCTGTCGCTGCTCTTCTTAAGGGTTTCCAGGATTGTTTGGCATTCTTGCAGCCTCAACTACTCCGTTGGTTGCTCTCGTACATCTCTTGGTACCAGTCGTCCAGATTCGGAGGCGATGTGGACGGACCAAGCAGCCTCGAGGGCTTTGCCATTGCCGGTATCATGTTTGTTGCCTCTGTTGCGCAGACGGTGGCCTTGAACCAGGTGTGTATACCTGTTATACCACTGCGAATGCTTTTTTACTCAAGATCATACCTTCTGTAGTATTTTCAGCGTACTTTCGAAACAGGGTAGGTTGAGGTATGTATAAAATGAAAGGTACTTCTCTAATCATTCTGGGCAGTATGCGCGTTCGGGCTGGGCTCGTCACGGTGATCTATGCCAAAGCACTCGTCCTTTCGAATGATGAACGGAGTCGCGCATCCGGAGACATCGTTAATTTGATGTCTGTTGACGCTACGCGGCTTCAGGACCTTTGCACGTATGGACTCATCGCGTTATCTGGCCCTCTTCAGGTGACTTGAGTCCCCCACCACGTCGATAGTTGTTTGACCACTTGTACAGATCACACTAGCGTTCATATCTCTCTACGATCTTCTCGGTTGGTCAGCTTTTGTCGGCGTTGGAATCATGATCTTTTCTATACCCCTCAACACGTGCAAGTCTCGTTTCCTATCATTTTTCTCAATCGGCTGATCATCCATGTTCAATAGTCATTGCACGGGCTTTAAAGCGGATGCAGGAACAACAAATGAAAAACCGTGATAAACGGACGCGTCTCATGAGCGAGTTACTTGCTAATATCAAAAGGTAGGTCAATATCGACATCCCGTCTTGCTTGAGCCCGCTTATAGATAAATGCAGCATCAAACTATATGCATGGGAATTTAGTTTCATGAGGAAAATATTTGAAACTCGTAACAATCAAGAGGTGAAAATGTTGAGGAAGATCGGGATCGTTACGGTATGATCTTTTTTTTAGCTTCGTTCTTCAATGTTGATGACGCCTATCAACTCGACAAGGCGTTCAACACGACACTTTGGAGTGGAATTCCTTTACTTGTCGGTTTTAGCTCTTTTGCAACAGCTGCTGCTGTGTCCTCAAAACCCCTAACTTCTGACATCATCTTCCCTGCTATCTCGTTATTCATGCTCCTACAATTTCCTCTTGCCATGGTCAGTGCGCTAGACATTGTTTTTTTTTTGTTGCTGTGGACTTACATTAGATATAGTTCAGCCAAGTGACTTCGAACATCATAGAGGCCGTTGTTTCGGTCAAGCGATTATCTGATTTCTTGAACGCGGAAGAGCTTCAGGCTGACGCACGGAAATTTATCTTAGGACCTACTCTCAACCGTGGTGACGAGGTAGAGATTTTTATGTATACTTGATGGTGACAGAATAGCGCTGAGTTTATATCAGCTTCTCTCTATCAGAGATGCGGATTTCTCTTGGGAGAAAAAAGCTGTGGAGCCCACTTTGGAAGGGATCAATTTGAGTGTAAAGAAGGGCGAACTTGTTGGTGTCTTTGGACGCGTTGGAGCTGGAAAAGTAAGTATTCTTTTCTTTGGGGCACTCAGAAATAGTTCAACGAATGTTCGAATAGACTAGCCTATTGTCAGCTATCATTGGTGACATGACGCGTAGGGAAGGCGAGGTCATCCTAAAAGGTTCGGTCGCATATGCACCCCAGAACCCTTGGTATGCCTACATGTCTGCATTGGAGCATAATTCATTTCTCAATGACATCAAGGATTTTATCTGCCACCGTCCGCGAAAACATTGTGTTCTCTCATGAATATGACGAGACGTTTTACAATCTGGTGATTGAAGGTATAAAATATGTGGCGCCATTCATTGCGACCTTTGCTGAGGGTTCTATCCAGCTTGCGCTCTCGGCCAGGATTTGTCACTACTGTCCCAAGGTGACCTCACGCAAGTAGGGGAAAAAGGTTTGTTTTTGTATCCTGAATTTTTTATTTGGATATATTACTAAGAATGCTTGCAGGCATAACTGTATGCATCTGGCATCTCTACAGTATCATTTTTCAGCTCATATTGCTATACAGCTTAGCGGTGGACAGCGGGCGCGAATTTCTCTGGCGCGGGCAGTTTATGCCAGAGCTGATCTGCAAGTTACTCGTTGCTTGACGACATTGGACTAGAATTGATCTCTTTGCAGAGTTCTACTCGATGATTGCCTCGCAGCCGTTGACAGCCATGTTGCTCGCCATGTTTTTGGTGAGTGACCAATGTTTCTTGCCTCGTTCTAGATCCAATATCGCCTAGATAACGTCATTGGACCTCATGGACTCCTCGCCACAAAGGCTCGTATACTGGTCACCAACAGTATCGCGTTCGTGAAACAGTTTGACAAACTCGTTTTCATCCGCCGCGGTATCATTCTAGAGAATGGCACATATGAAATTCTCACTTCAAATACGGAGGGAGAATTGTCGAAGCTTCTGTACGTTAAGACATGCTGTCTCGACCGGATTCCATCTTACAAAGATCATTGACAGTCGTGGTCATGGTTCAAGTAGCTCTTCAGGTACAAACACTCCCTTCGGCAATGACAGCGGTAGTGCCACACCAAGCGAAGGGATTCAGGTCATTGCAGATAGTCCTGTCGAAAGAGAGGCATATTCTGGCTCCATCTCCGAAAAACTTCGGCACAGAACCAGCTTCGCGAAGGCTCGTGTTGCTAAGCCGGGTCCAGTGCATGAGGCGGAACCCATTGGTCTTAGTAAAGAACACCAGGAGCAAGGCCGTGTCAAAGTCCACGTCTATAAACAATACGTCGAGGCGGCTTCAAAAGCTGGCTTCTCCTTTTTCTTGCTGACGACTATCCTCCAGCAAGCAGCATCGGTCTTGGCAAACTTCACTTTGCGTGATTGGGGAGAGCATAATAGGCAGGCTGGAAGCAATCAAGGGATGTTTCATTACTTGGTTATCTATGGAGTATTCTCTTTCTCGTCGACTCTCCTAGGTGGATTGTCGTCAGTCCTGATATGGGTCCTTTGTGCGCTGAGAAGTGCGAAACGTCTTCATGATGGGGTACGTCAGGCAAATCGGCGTCCAAGTGGATTCAATGTCAACTTCACTTTTCAGATGCTTGATTCGTTGATGCGAGCTCCCTTGAGCTTTTTTGAATTGACACCGACTGGAAGGCAAAGTCCAAACAAGTCTTGTCTCGTTTGTAACTCGCTGATTTGAAATAGAATCCTCAACCTGTTCTCTCGCGATACCTACGTTGTCGATCAAATTCTCGGACGAGTGATCCAGGGAATGTGCCGTACCCTTGCGGTATGCCTCTCGATTGTTGTCGTCATTAGCGCTAGTTTCCCTCCTTTCCTAATCGCCGTAATACCTCTGGGCTTTTTCTATGGACAAGTGATGAAGTATAACTGATTCCTGGTCACCATATCATCGCTTAATCTTTTCTACTAGATATTATCTGGCGACTTCTCGGGAGCTCAAACGTTTAGACGCAGTGTCACGCTCGCCGATCTTTGCGTGGTTCTCCGAATCTCTGGCGGGTCTTTCGACAATCCGGGCTTTCAGCCAACAATCTATTTTCATCTCTGCCAATCAACGCCGGATTGATCGTAATCAGATCTGCTATCTCCCAAGTATTTCTGTAAATCGATGGCTTGCTGTACGGCTTGAGTTTGTCGGTGCCATGATCATTCTTATCGTTGCTCTGTTGGCGATGACGGCATTGATCACTACCGGAGTGGATGCTGGTTTGGTAGGACTGGTGCTATCATATGCGCTAAATACTACTTCTTCCTTGGTAGGCTTTCCTCTCATTTTTCGTTTTGTTTTAATCTAAACCTTTTTCAGAATTGGGTTGTGAGATCTGCTAGTGAGGTTGAACAGAACATTGTCAGTGTAGAACGCATTTTGCATCAGAGTGAAGTTCAGCCGGAGGCACCTCAAGAGATCCCTCAAAATAAACCATCTGGAGTGTGGCCTTCTCACGGACAGGTGGAATTTCGGTACGGTCGACTGTTGATCCATTTTTGATGTTCTGATCACTATCACAGCCATTATTCCACGAGATATCGTCCGGAACTCGATTTAGTTCTGAAAGATATTTCACTAATTATTGTGAGATTCCTCTTACCCTTTCTGTTTCCACTATTTTAAAACACGCGCAGAAACCCAAGGAAAAAATTGGTGTATGTGGCCGGACTGGTGCTGGGAAGTCATCCGTTGGTGTCTCCACCTCTTCTAGCCATTGTCGTGCTTATCTTCGACTTCAAGTTGCTTCTTGCTCTCTTCCGCATTATTGAGCCTGCAGATGGCACCATCTTTATCGATTCTGTGGACATCACAACCATTGGCTTACACGATCGTACGTCATTTCTGCAAATGAGAAATTGTACATCAACCAAGTGACCTCTTCATATCAGTCCGCTCTAACATTTCCATCGTACCTCAATCCCCTGATCTGTTCGAAGGTTCTCTGAGAGAAAATATTGATCCTGTTGGTGAACACACCGATGCTGATATATGGACTGCTTTGAGTCAGGTCGGTGATAAATCAGTTCTTGCAAAACATTGTACTGAGAATGTACCAGGCACATCTTAAGGATTATGTTGACACCCTGCCGCAAGGTCTGGATGCATTGGTAAGAGAGGGGGGTATGTCGCTCTCTTCGGGCCAAAGACAACTCTTATGTTTTGCTCGAGCTCTGCTTCGCAAGGTTGATAATTATGACACTTGGGTTCATTCAATCATTCAACTGATCTTGTCTTCTAGTCAAAAATATTGGTTTTAGATGAAGGTAAAATTTGCCTACCTTTCGGAATTAGTCCTCAATCTTTCTTCGCAGCCACATCGGCCGTTGATTTAGATACCGACCGAGCCATCCAAGAAATCATTCGTGGACCTGCCTTTGCAGATGTCACGATGTTTACCATTGCGTATGTATATGAAAAATGAAGATTGGATGATACATATTTTGGCTTACGAATGACCTGGTAGACACCGTCTCAACACGATCATTGAATCGGATCGTGTGCTAGTGATGGACTCTGGCAAGGTGGGTACTTGTATCAGGCATTGGAACTTTTCTTGATTTTTTCTGGGCAGGTTGCAGAACTTGATTCACCAGAGAAACTTTTGGCAAGTAAAGATTCTATCTTTCATTCTTTGGTCCAGGAAGCAGGGCTGAGGGCTGGTCAAGAATACTGATGAATGAAGTAAATAAGGTTTACATACTACTGGTAGTTACAGTTATTCCTGCTATGCTGTAATGGGTTTGTTGATGCCTGTTACTCTGCTGTCTCTATTGAAAAAAAAAAGAAAAAGAAAAATAAGAAGTTGATTTAGATGGTGTATCATGTGTAACTTGTATGGGCCTCAGGAACAACTTTACCTCTCCCAGAAACACTCTACAGCCACTGGACCCATGCTGGTCCACTCTAATAAGCCCAAGTATGACACCTCCATAATCAGTAGCTAGTCTCAATATTGCCCATACATTTCTCTTATTTCAGTTTTCTTACTTACTCTCTGCTTCCCAGTC
Organism: Termitomyces sp. MG145; assembly: GCA_003313055.1. Classification (NCBI taxonomy): domain Eukaryota; kingdom Fungi; phylum Basidiomycota; class Agaricomycetes; order Agaricales; family Lyophyllaceae; genus Termitomyces; species Termitomyces sp. MG145. The sequence continues at coordinate 84,840 of QGOB01000275.1, read as the reverse complement.
TTCTCTTTTCCAATCCATCAGTCTTCCAGTTTTCTCTTATGACTTGTCTATTTTCCTCACTCTGGCATAGTGCCTAAGTCTTCTGGGTTTCCCAAAGACTTTGACTCCTCTGCTTATGTTTGCCTAGACTTTGGGCCTGTTCTCCAAGCCCTGGAATAACTATGAACATCTGCAAGTCCTTCTCCCTCTGCTGTTGACTAACTCTGACTAGTGAATTCTTGCTCCGGAAAGTGAGCCCCTGGGCCAGCAGGACCTGATATAATATTGAGACTTCCTCCCACTTATTAGACCCTCAATGGCTTACTATGCCACACCCCATTATTAGCCCATTATGGCCTACCACACCAATGTGCACAGTCACTCAACAGTACTGGTCTCATGCCTGCTCTTCAATATTGTGATTGAATCCCTAGCACAAATGTTAAGATCATCTAGTCTGAAAGGAATAGGCATAGAAGGAGACTGAGAGACTAATAGCAATGCTATTTATGGACAATACTACACTCTATCTGGCAGAAGACAACAAATTCCAAGATCTGCAGAAAATACTAAAAAGGTAGTGTTGAGCCTCTGGAGCTAAGTTCAACATACCCAAGACAGTCATCATCCCAGTAGGAACTCAAGAACACTGACAAAGACTAATCTCAACAAGGAAGACAAAGCCTGAGGACCCAACTATACCCCTGGACATAAAGATAGCAAGGGACAGAGAAGCAACACAGCTCCTTGAAGCCTTCATCTGGAATGAGGTAGATAACATGAGCATCTGAATACCTACCATTGAAGCTGTAGCAAGAGACTTCAAGCAATGGAGGAAAGGGAACCCTACAACTGAAGGGAAAAGACTAGTCATAGGAAGGATTGTTGAGGGGACAGACACAGTACTTGGCAAGGGTCCAGGGTATGCCAAAACAGGTAGAGGACCTCCTCCAAAAAATGATATGCAAATTCATATGGAACAGGGAAGTGTGCCCAACAATAGGAATGAGCACACTACACCATCCAATAGAAAATGGAGGGAAAAAGGTCCTAGACATAAGAGTAAAAAATGATGCCATCAAAATTATGAAGTTACAGAGATACCTCAAGTTTGATAATGAGAGGCCCAGATGGGTAAAGATAGCAGACAAAATAATCAACATGAAGATATCAAAGGACAGCAAAATTGGTGGACAGACACTAGTCAACATGTTCATATAGACAACCAAGATAGATATGAAAGCACTGAGTATGAACCTACTGTTTCACCTACAGTGAATGCTAAAAACAGCCAAGAAATACCAGATTGCCTTCTGCCTCTGACTGCTTGACAAGGATCTGAAAGAGAAGATCTTGATATAGTACCACCCAGACTTGGAGTGCCTAAGAAATATTAAAGTCAACTCCACAACCATGCAATGCATGAGGGACACACACAAAGTCCTAACAGTGTGAGACATGGCAGTACTGAGAGGCCGCCTGGAAATTATGGCTGGAGGCAGCCACAAAGCATGAAAAAACTGCATATGTGTTACATGTAAGGCCTTCAGAAGAAAAGGATGCAGCAATCCCCACAAGTGCAGCAAAACTGCCTGCAACTTCCAAAAGAAACTGAGAAAGAAATGGGACCTGAACAAGCCAGAAGTAGACAGAAAGCTGAGTGAAGAGGGAAAAGAGCTTATAATGGATGAAACCATAATAACCTTTGAGCTGGACCTTACCACAAGGAAGAGGGATTCGATATCTTTGTGGACAAGGGTCCAGTACCAAATGAAGACATAGATTATAGACAAAAATACCAGACCCCACAAATCCTGACAACAGTGTACACCAACAGATCCCTGGATAAGAGACAAGGGAGGGAACATGGCCATAGGAGCCAGAGTTTGGTTTGGAGAAGATGACCCCTGAAACAAGGCAATCAGACTACCTAACCACCTGGCACAGACAATTAATGCTGGTAAAGCTGTAGCAGTCTTGGCAGCAGTACAGATGATGCTGAAGGACCAGCCCATCCTCATCAGAAGCAACTTGCAAATAACACTAGACAACATCACAAAACTTCTGAGAAAGAGAGAAGATGAGGGATGGATAGGAGCAGCAAACAAAAACCTTATGCAACCATTGGTAGCTAGACTAAGAGAAAGGACAGGAATGACACTCCTAAACAAAGTTAGAGCACATGCAGGAGTGAGAGGAAATGAAGAAGCAGACAGACTTGCAAACTTGGGGGCAAGAAAAAATACCCTGGATGAGATAGATATAAACAGCCCCCCAGGATACCACCAAACTGGAGCAAAACTCTCAAACATAATGCAGGCCCTAGCTTACAAGGGAATATTAAAAAACCAACCTACCTTGGTAAGGAAAGGCACAACAGCACACCTGAACATGACAAGGTGGGCAGCAAGAATTTGACTTGGAGAGATGCCAACAGATGAACAGATATGGAAATCCCTACAAGACAGGGACATCTCTAAACAGACTAGGGCCTTCATATGGAAGGCCATGGCTACAAACTGGGAAAGTACCGGGAGAATATAAAAGACTATGAGAGCAGAGCAATCTGCCCCCAATGCAAAGTCACAGAGACCTTGGAGCACATACTCACAGAGTGCACAACCTTGGGTCAGGAAACTGTATGGGACCTGATAAAAGCTGGAAGGGCTCCTACGGATAAACAGGGGAGAATAAGGAAGTAGGATTCATTAAGTTAAGGAAAGTCTAATGTATAGAGGAATAAGTAAAGTTAAATTTACTTAAGCTTATCTTTATCTTTACCTCTGTTTTAATCCAGCCGTCCATCCGTAGGATTAATCAGGTGGACCCCTCTCCTCCCCAATCAATACAATAAATAGTAGGGGGTAATTAGGCAATCCCTACGGACAGGAGTGGGAAGGAGCTAAGGAGCGAAGGAGCGAAGGCAGGCTAGAAATGAGTTTAACTTTACCTTTTTATTGCATAAGATTAAGAAATAAAACGAAAGTACTAAGTACTCGAACTCCTTAAGCCATCTAGATATTAGTTTCCTTTACCTTCCTATTACTCTGACCCTTTTAGCTCCCTCTTTATTTCTGGGCAATGGCCCCTCCCCCTCCTCCGTACGGAAGGCTCCAAACACCGAGGGGAAAAACCACGTATAAAGTGCGAACTGACGCAATTATCCTAAGCTACGTGAGGGGTCGACTATGTGGATTGTCGGTAGTCTACAGCGATACCACCAAAAAAAAAAGGACAACAGCATTATCAAAACAAATGAATACAAAGGCATCAAAACTAATGTATACAAAAGCATCGAAACATTGTCCATGTGCTCGTCATACATGAAAATGAGAAAGTAGAAAGTCCATGCCAAAACCCAACCTCCAATTGACCTTCTAGTTTTCGCAACAACAGCCTCAGCATCAGATTCCTGCTCCAGTTCATCTGAATTCTTAACTTCATCCTCAGAGCTTGAATTTACAATTCGCCGAAACTTTGCAACACGACGTTCTTCTTCTTCACGCTTACGCCGCCGATCCTCTTGACGTTCTTCAGCACGCCTGGGTAGGAGGCCGGACGAATCGGAGATTTTCCACCTATTTACAGTGATTTCCCGGCTGTGTATTTCCCTAATATGAGCATTTGCTTGTCATAACAAAAAGCCCCGGTTGTTCATGCGTGGACCTCCCCGGATGATTCTACCTGTCTATCTACCTACCACGAGAGTACAGTCATATGATCATGCACCAATAATATTACGAAGAGATGGAATGAGATTATCCGTGATATTGCAGACCGCACCGGTAATCTCAACCAACCAACCAACCAACCACAGGTCCGACTATTGTGCATTTTAACTCCAACTCCGCGCTGCGATGCAAAGCTTTTTTTTTTAATGATATCGTTACATTCTGCTACTCAGAAAATCCATCATTCCTAATGACTGTCAAGTGAGAAGCACTAGAATTTCAGAAAATTCTTGATCCGGAAAGATTCGCATTCAAGCAAAGAGATCAAATAAAAGATCACTGATGAGATTCCGCCTGATCACTACTGGCTTTTAACCAGATTCCAATCAGGCACCAATATAGGTTCTGAATCCAGCCTGATTGGAATCGGAGTCCAATCCTCTCCAATTGACATAGGCCTGAGGATTTGTGTTTCACGCTGTCTCGCCTGTCGGCAAATAGGGCTTCACGAACCCGACTCGATGAACGACGATTTTCGCTTTGTAAATCGAGATTTCATCTCTTTAATGTCAGTTATGAATATCGCGTGGATTTCCATGACCTGTCTATGCAATGAAGAACTCAGATATCAGAACAGACGCCACAACATGTGGCGCAAAAAGCCTGATTTCTCCACACCCCTCGCTCCGCATTACACTCTATCATTTTAATACATTCTTGGCCCATACTGCTCGTCGAGTCAATGTCAGCCCAGGCACAAAGAAATGGCGTAATTATGTTCAATCGGTATCAAATCTGAGTAACGTCTTCTTCCCTTGACGTCCCCCTACCGCTTTTGCGATTACATCCCTTATTTTACGGCCTGCTTCCTGATCCGAATCCTTGGAGCCGATCGTCACAATTTCATGCGCAGGTTCCTTCAACTGCGCCACGATCAACAGTTAAGATTCGCACGTTTGAGAAGAATATCAACAACTCACCTTACCCTGGCCCATGAGATTAGCAAGGATCTGCATGACGCGTACGCGATCTCCACGAAAAGAGTTCTTGTACCATTTACTCTGCCAGAAACCGTGGCACGTCAGGTTCTTGAAGATAAAAAGGGATGTTGGTAGTGACAAGGGCTGTTTCGACATTGCACCATACGATACAAGGTGTGCGTCGTTTCCGAGGAGTCTTGCCATCTGAGTCGTTTCAGGGCCACCTACAAAACATTAGCTGGTATCAGGATGAAAAACAACAAAGGCAGACCTACCAACACAATTCAGACCAAGCCGTATATCCTTTCAACATGTGGTCAAGCGTAGTACCGCCACAGAAACAAGAGATATACCTTTCCTCCAGTCCACTCCTTGACTTCCTCGCGAAGAGATTTGTCGGAAAGCGCGTCATAAGTCAGAACCTTAGTCGCGCCAAGGTCCTCCAATTGTTTGACCAAGTCTTGCAAATTATCACTAGTTCAGTATGTCAAGAAAGTGTGAGACGATAAAAGAGCATATGTACCGTGGTCGCACCAAGTTGAGAGTTTTGAGTCCGCGAGAAGCAGCAATTTGGATCACCGCTTGACCGACCTGCGGATGAATTAGAACCGCAAAAGAACGCTACACAAGACGCGACTTACGGCACTATTAGCACCATTCTGAACGACCCAGTCTCCTTCTTCAAGGCGTAGATAGTCCTGAAGCATGTTGTATGCCGATGGTGGGTTCACAGCCATCGTAGCCGCATGAACCTCGCTCAGGCCTTCTACCCTTGGAACCTTCTCAACATCATCCATCCCGACGTTTCTACTTGTGCACCATGTCCCAACTTGGGGCTTCGTCATGATTACCCAGTCACCCTCCTTCACACCCTGCACACCCTCGCCAACGTCTGCCACCTGAGCAAGTCCTTCGTGTCCAGCGACGAACGCTGGTCTCTCGTTGCTTCCGAGACCTGATGGGGCAAGGTCATGTCTGGGCTCAGGTTTGGCGGGATAAACACCCTCGATAACATTGATGTCGGCCGGGTTGATGGGTGCAAGAATGAAACGGACATTGAGCGTGTTTTTGGCTGGAGGAGGAAGAGGTTGATAGCTGAGGGTAGAGAGTACCTTTGTGGGGTCACCGTGCTGAGCGTAGACGACAGCGCGGTTGGTAAACGTGGCGAGCAAGCGTCGGGTCGGGAAGAAAGCCATTGATGGGTTGTGTCAGCGTGATCAACGACGGCGTTAATTATTTCCTGTCTCTCGTCTCCCATGGCTCACAGTTTGTCCCCGGAATGCACGCAACTCAAGCTTGAGTACGACGCCTGTTTTAATGCATGGTTTGAAGGCTATCTCGAGCCCGCCGTCGCTGCGTCTTCATCAGCATCCCAGCGGGAAGCCTATTCGCAACGCAAAGCTGCCGAATTCAACGAAAAATGTGGGAAGATATGGGACACTTACCGTGATTGCGTTCAAGTGTGTCTGTTTGTAACTTGTCGTTACTCAGCTGACCGGTGGACCTATTCATCAGAAAGCGGTCAAAGAAAAAGGCCTTGACACGCTACTTCAACAAGCTCGAGATGAGAATCCTTTGACAGAACCTCCACCACCTCCCCCATCGGAGGGTTCAACGTAGTAGTGATCTAGCCCAAACAACTGAGTCGTGCTCTGACTGGGCATAACCAACATCGAGAATAGCTATGATGACCTCTAAGATTGTTTGACAGGAGAGGAACCGCAGACTGCACTACCCAGTCAACTGTAGAACATATGGCATTGTCAGTCACCTTTCGATATCTTGCCAATTACGTGGGGTTATTACACTCCGTCAAGCCAAGACAACTTTACGAGACGTAATAAGCCTCGTCAAACCCGTCTTGGAGTATTTCCCTGAAACTTTTCATGCTGCCAGAACAAACGCTCGAGAAATTTATATATATATAATTAACTCCATCTTTTAATGTTAGCCAAGCCAACGCCAGTCCATAGTGCAAATAATCATGTATCACGCGATTCCAAATGAGCGCGCTGCATTTTGAATCAGGTCCGATAAAGATATGTAGACAGAGAAAAAGTCAAAAACTTACACGTCGTTCCTCAAGCATTTTCTCTTGCAGCTTCCTGTGGGTATCATCACCGTGGTACTTTACTGTTCTCGCTGCCCTCAGTTTTTCGATTAATTGATTTTGTTCCTTCCATTCCAGAGCGTTGAGTCTCTCGTTCCCCCGAGAGAAATCTAACAGCTCCTGAGTAACCGCCGATTTGTCCTGCAAATCAATAATCATCATCTGTTGTTGCTTCACAAGTTTTGAGTGCTCTTCTCGGTCCCTGTCAAGTACAAGATTTAATTGTGACATCTGAAAGATAGAAAGTCGGTCAACACATGCACTAGTAAATGTTGCAAGGGTAATATGACTAGCCTTCTCTCTCGTTTCCTTAGCTGTTTTCTCCAACTCCGAGATTCGAGCACAATAAGTCTCTTCAATTAACTGAACAGTTGATCCTCGCGCATTTACTACTCTTGCGTCTGCATCAGGATTCGGAACAAATGAGGTAATACTCTGAGTAAAACCATGGTTAGACATATACAAAAAAATCAGCGTATATTAACATACAGACTCATGAGATGGAGTAGAGGTAGCAGGATGCAAAGGTCCTACAACTGGACTTTCATCTACATCCATGTCATCATTGAGATTACTTCGAGATGAGAACGACGCTCGGCCAAGTGATGGCGAGAGCAGCGTTGCACCAATGCGTGCGTGCGGGAGCGACTGAGGGGTTGGATAAAAGACTTCTGGACCTGATGTGTGAACAAGTTTGATTGGCGTAGAACTGTAATTTGAGATAAGCAGATCTAGGTTGCTGAAGAAGTAAAGCTCGCGTACATGTTTATTGATCCCAATTTACAATGAGAGGGACCAGACGCAGTATCATCTGCCATCCCAACTTCCTCATCCTGTCCAGTAGGTTCGCCATTCATGTCATAACTCTCACCAGCAGTGAAGGTCGCGACACTTGCTTCTCGAAGATTGTTATCAACACCCCTAGATGGTCTCTTGAGCTCGTTGTTCTCTTCTCGAAGTTCCTTGTTTTCTTCGACAACCTGGCATGTGGTACACCCATCAAGTAGCAGCTTCCTTATAATTGATAAATTACCGTGGCATATGTTGGCCGTGTCATAGATATCTTCTGTCTGAAATAGTCTGCATGTGCACGATGACTTTCTACCTCTTCCCCTGGTGTTCGGGATGCAGCCTGCACACAACTTTTCAGCAAACCTTAGTATGATCATTGACATAGAAACAATACAAGGGCATACAGATTCGCCATATGCCTGGAAACTCGGAATTTGGTCTTGCCTGCGTTCCATTGAATATAACCCTGTTTATACACATGTTGTGAGAGAAGCCCGAGGTTTCATGTAGCGATGACAAATTAGCTCTGGCACTGCTCTCTTGAAACTGCGTGGAAAGTATGGTCCGAGGAACCTTTTTGAATACCTGTAGTAGACTTCTTCGACTAGAGCGAGATGTCATCAAAAGGTCAAAATCTTATCCCTTTTGAAGGTGTTCAACTGTGACCCATTGTGCCTTTTCTTCTATAAAAGTTGCTCCTCAGAAATAGCTCATTTTTGGGCTAACGGTTGCCTATTTTTCGGTAGATCCAACTTAGTGCCAGTAGACCATCTAGAATTAGCTATTATAGGGACGCATTGATTATATTGAAATGGGATTTACTATCAACGTGCCTTGGCTTTCTATTTGGATTTAGGGCACCGACCCGAACATGAGTATTTATGGCTGCAGTGATAGAGCGTATTCTAGGCGTTAGTACGATGTCATCACGTAGGATTGAAGGTGAGGAACGGCCCGTGTGTCAAACAGATGGTAAGAACGAGGTTCAAGACGATGATTGGTGCAGGAAGGGAGAATTGGATTCATATCCATGGCTGGTCTGGGGCTATGTAGTCAAAGAAGACAAAGAACAATAATTTTGTGAAGAGGCGGCAAGGTTCTGTTCACGTGGGATCCATCACAAGTCGGGATTCGGCAAAGCTACTGCTTCATCTCTTGTCATGGGCAATGATGGAGGAAGCATCCCCGACCGCAGAGACCTTGTAAAGAGCAAGCCTAAGGTATGTTCGTGTTACCTATCGCTAAAATAGACATTGACAGGTCCTTCAGGCTGAACAAGCTGACAAGGCAAACCAGACACGGGCTCGCTGGTTTTTTTGTGCTCTCTCCAAGGCAAGTCACTTTTATTGACTCCAGAATGTTCCTATATTTTTATATAGCGCAAATTAGAAGAACCCGTCGTCTCATGTGCACTTGGAAAGTTGTACAACAAGGATTCTATCATCGAGTACCTCCTGGATAAATCAGCTTATGGAGATGGTGAGACCATCTGCGGGCACATTCGTTCTCTCAAGGTCAGTTTCGACACTACGTACTTTCCTTAGCATTGACTCAAAACAACAACAGGACATAAAGAAACTCAATCTCGCCCCAAACCCCTCCCGCGCACCGGCGCCCGATGGGTCCGAACGACCACAGTTCATCTGCCCTCTCACTCTTAGAGAGATGAACGGCTTGGTGCCTTTCGTCTACATCTTCACCTGCGGCTGTGTCTTCTCGCTAGCAGGCCTCAAGACTGTAACCCAAACATCCGAAGACGAGCTCACCCTCTGCCCCCAATGCGGCAAGAAATACTCTTCGTCAACGGACATCCTGCAACTCAATCCGTCTCCTGAAGAAGAAGAATTCATGCGTGAAGCGATGGAGCGCCGGCGCCTTCTCGAGCCTCAGAAGAGATCAGGTAAGAAGCGCAAGGCCGTTGCAGATGATGAAGGGGAGTCAGTGAAGAAGAAAAAGGAGGATGCGAAGCCAAGTTTGAACCCAAGCGTGGCAGCAGCGAGTCGAGCAGTGGCAAGCAGTCTTGCGATGGAGGAAGCGAAGCGTAAGGCAGGGATGAGTGCGGCAATCAAGAGCTTGTATGATAATCCAAATCGGGAGAAACGGAAGGAAACCTTTACGACGATGGGAACATTTACGAGAGTACGTCAACTTGCTTATCTTGCTAATTCATATGCTGATGATTATACAGTATGCTTAGGTTGCTGTACTTTAGATGTATTTATTGTGTGTACGCCCAGAATAGTGCCAATTGTAATGGTTTTGATATTATTAACCATAGTGGCCATCCTCGCAAGTAACTAGTCATCCATAACCAACCCACCGGTTAAAGGACGAACGATGTCGCCCAATGGCGCAGAATCCCTTCACCTCGCCGATGAACCTCAAAACGTTTCACATCCCGACAGACAATAATCGCATGCGCATTCCTCACGTCCGGGAAAAAGGCAAGCTGCTTCTTAAGAGGAAGTTGATTGAGCCACTTCGCAGCTCTCACTTGTACCGGTGTGAGTATAGGCAATGCCGCGACCTGCTTCCCTTTCCCCTTCTCTCCTGCCTCCATAACTAAAGTAGAGGGAGAAGTTGTGTCGACTGCTACCTCTTGGGAAGGAGACGCATCTACAAGCCCCATTTCGGCAGAGCCGTCTTGAATCAGGTCCCCAACGGCATCCTCAACTTTGTCCTCGAGTTCAGCTATGATATCAATTAGCTTTTGAGTATTCGTCTTGTCCTCTTCCAGAAGGCGTATACGGGCGCGGGAGGCTTTTGTTGCGAGGGAAAAGCGGACAGCAATTAGTGAGATGAAGACTGGGAGTAAGAGTGGTAGCATTGTATATATCATCTGCAGATGTGCTCGTTAGAAAACATGAACATTCACAATTGAAAGACTTACAAGATTAATCGGGAATCGCGTTTCAAACGCAGGAGGGAGCAATGGTCTCCTTGGCTTGAGAGTGCGCCACCACTCGGTAGACAACATTGACGCTTTGGGTGTTGGAGCTGGAGGAATTGAAGGCACCTCAAAGCTCTTGATCAGAGCAGAAAATTCGCTTTCAAATTGACTATTGATCAGAGCAGTTAGTGGAGAAGAGGCCAGTTGTACTCTTGGACCTCACATTTCGATGCCGTTGGTCTCATGCAAGGCGAACGGATCTTCAACCTCTATGGCCGAAGTTACGTATGGGACAGGCATATCATGAACACTAAAATACTGACTTTGAGGGTTTTCAAGCAAAAATCAGGCAACGACTTACGCATTCGCGTATATCCTGATGTGTTCAAATGATTGTAGAGCCTGATAAAATATGCGGGCTGATGCAAGTAAGTATGGACATCCGATACATCACTGGACACACGGACACGGACACTCACCAGGATCAGCCATGACTTCTATCAGTGGGCGTCCGCTCGCTGACCACTTATCGACAAGATAAAACTGTTCTCCTGTTCGTGAAAGTAGCTTTGGACCCAGAGAGGAGGTGACAGCAGAGAGGAAAGACGGATACCGCGGGAGACCGATATGTGGTGTCGCTAAGGTATTGAAATTGGTCGGAACGACTTTAGTGAAGAAGCCTCGCTGGTACAGGATCCCTACAAGGTAGCGGGCGATGAGGCCACCCAGACTATAGCCTGTCACAGAGAATCTTGTGACAGTTTCTCCATCTTGCTCGAGCTCAGCAACCTTGTCCCCTACCTGCAAAGCGCAGCTTGAGAATTCTAAGAGTGCAAAAAGAAATCAAAGAGCACATACCTCCTGAGCCACTCGCTCACCACCCCAGTCAATGCCATCATAGGTCGAGTTTTCACTGTTGGTTTCAGCAACCAAAACTTCGAGTCGAGTATCCTCTGAGCTAGAAGCACATGTTTCCGTGATGATGCGCTTGAGTTCCGAAAGATGGCCAGGATTGCCCCACATGCCATGGATAAGAACCAACAAATGAACGGACATAGTGTCAGAACCGCTATTTTCAACGGAGTAGGGTAGAAAGATGTGGTGGTAAAGGCCGGGGGAGAAAAATTATCAAAGCAATCATAGTACTTATGGAGGGGAGACGAGTTCCGGAGCCGATCTCGTATGTCATGCGGCTTCCGGCCGCCGCAGCCACATTTGATAAGATTGCGACCGCGGGTTGTTCCAACTTATCCTGGATCTGTGTGTAGCTTCGAATTTTGCATCTTCACAGCTCTTTCTGTTGCTGTTTTACATTTAGTGAATCCTCTCTTCGACCAACTCTCCTACTTTCATTGTTATTCACCGGTCAACAGAGACAAGCTTTCAGAGGTCGAACTAATTTTAGACATGTTCTCGTGGAGGTTCAGGACTTTACATGAGACTATGGGCCTTACACTCTGGAAAGAGGACCCTCTGACCGATTTCAGGTTTGAAAATACTACTCATGTGCAGCGAGCCGACAGTTTGTTGGACGGGCTGTAACAAGACATAAAGCTCAAAGCTTTGTTACTCACACCATATTGACAGCTCTTGATCTCTAAAAGCATCGGTTTCAAGAACAAAGGCCAAACAACGGTAGAGTGCTTAAGATTCTTTCGATGTATGACAATGGATCTGATATGAAACAGCCTCTGCACGTCAGTCAAATGTGACCCGAAATAGAAAAAAATAATCAATGGTCTAGGTCACTTACAAAAGGAATTTCACGAAGGACATGCGGCCACCAGCGGGTTTTAAGAACAAAGTCATCATGAATCAGACGAGTGTATGGTGTTCAAGCGAACCGAACACCCTGCATAATAGCCTGGCTGTCAGTAGATGCTCTAAGCAGCGGATACTTGATTTTTAATATATTAAGTAGAGAAACAAGGTATTATATAGCCTGAAAGGAATGGAAAACATCAACAGGAGACATTGACGTTGGAGACGGTATATACTCACTTTTGGCGCCAAACTGACAATCTTTCCCCACCCTTTCATCCGTAGGTCCGCACTGACAATACCACCTATCCGTGTTCCCAGCATCTCTCTTTTGTTGTTTAATAGCACAGCGGCATTGTCGTCAAAGCGAATCATCCGCCCGTCGGGTCTCCGTACAGCCTTTCTTGTACGGACAATGACGGCACGGCGCACGTCGCCCCTGCGGACCTTGACGGCAGTCACAGAGGCCTGAGCAGAAGAAGATACAGGTCTTGCGCGCTTGACGACGCAGACAATCTCGTCTCCGACGGACCCCCAACCGTTGTTTACTTTTTGCTTGAGAATATTGACGCACTCGACCACGAGAGCGCCAGAGTTATCTATGCACTGCATTCCAGTCAGAAAAGACTTGATAATGGGGCCTCGAGACCTACGTTGAGGGTTGACTTGAGCCCAATCATGGCTTGGTGTGGTGGCCGTCGGCGCGAAAAGTGGAAGTGGAGCATTTTCCCACGCGTACTGATAGCTAATAGTACCCCGCGTCCCGGTTTCTCTTCCTCCTATCATCGTCATCGTGCATCCCTGTAATCATGGTTCTCTCGCGTCGCGGAAGTGGTAGCATTACGCTCGCGTCTGGGCAGACGCTGGCTCTGCATCACAGAACACAGGATGAGGAGGATCTGCCTCATGCGACCAAAAAGTAGGTCTCGTTGACGCGGGCGGGATCTACGATGATATCTAACGGACTTGATGTTGTCCAGGACGATGGCAGATCACCTTAGGAAGTATGAGAGCATGTATGTCGTGCGATGCATGGACAATATGGCTACTGATGCGTTGGGACACGCTTCAGTTTCACACTTACCCCTCAACGCATGCGCATGATTGTCGAGGCATTCAAGGAAACCCTCGAACTTGGCCTTGAAAAACCAAAGCAAGTCGTGGTATGTATTAACAAAAATTCATATTTTCTGTTTTCTATTTCGCCCTTGTCATGACGTCTCCCGCTAACGTCATGCATCTATTCTTCTATTTTCCACTCATAGTTATTTGCGCTGACATCAAAGTGCGCCACAGCCCATGATTCCCACTTACGTGTTTGGATTCCCCACAGGCGAAGAAGTAGGTGACTACCTCGCATTGGACCTCGGTACGTCTGTCAATATCTGTTGTCTTACACATTCTCAATCTTTGCAGGTGGCACGAATCTCCGTGTGTGCCTTGTGTCTGTCCAGGGCGAGGGCAAGTTTGAGATCACACAGACCAAGTACCGCCTCTCTGAGGAGCAGAAACACGACGACGGCCAGAAACTCTTTGATTTCTGCGCCGAGTGCCTGAAGACGTTTGTCGACACGAACCTTGTCGAGGAAGAAGGCGGATTAAACCTCAAACCTGGAGAGACGCTTCCGCTTGGATTCACGGTAAGTAGTTATCTGCGTAAAGGCGATCTAGCATCAACTGAGATCTCCATGTCGGGCAGTTCTCTTATCCTTGCACGTGAGAATTACTGTACTTGCATTGGCTGAGATCTTACAAGTCTTTTCCAGACAAGAGAAAATCGACCACGGAGTGTTAATTCGATGGACAAAGGGCTTTGGTGCGCCGAATACGGAGGGTCAAGATGTCGCCGAGATGTTTCGCAAATCTCTCGCGAAATATGTTGGTCGATTTCCTGTTTGTTCTCGCAGTCTTCACAATATTTTATGTTTTTAGGAACTCCCGGTGACAATGACGGCATTAATCAATGACACCACAGGAACACTCATTGCCTCGCATTACGTCAACCCCAAAACAAAGATTGCATGCATCTTCGGCACGGGTTGTAATGCAGCATACATGGAGCAAGTCAAGGATATCCCCAAGATCAAAGACCTGGGCATCGATGACAGCGCGGAGATGGCAATCAATTGTGAATGGGTTGGTGTTCATGCCATCCGATTGTCCCTTTGAACCGACCTTTCTTTGAACAGGGTGCCTTTGATTCATTTGAGCACGAGCACCTCCCAAGAACAAAGTACGACGTGATCGTTGATGAATCGTCGAACAAACCAGGAGAGCAGGCTTTCGAGGTATGTGAATATTACTTCACATATGCCTGTACTTCGGCTGACCAACAAATGAACAGAAACTGATCTCAGGTCGGTACCTCGGTGAGATCATGCGGCTCGTTATCTGCGAACTCATCGACGAGGGTGTGCTGTTCCTTGGTCAAAATACGTACAAGCTCGAGAGCCCCTACGTCTTTGAGACTGCCTTCTTGTCTCTTATGGAGAGGTACGTTTGCTTCGCCCTTGGGCCATTCGCCATTGCCTCCTCCATAATCAGCTGATAGGTAACCTTTTTAGTGACCCAACCGACGAGCTCCTCATGATCATCGGCATCTTCTCACACTTCTTTGCCGTGGAAACGACACTCGCAGAACGCCAGTTTTTCCGCGCCCTCGCGATGCTCATCGGACGCCGTGCAGCACGGTTGAGCGCGTGCGGTATTGCCGCCATTGTCAGCAAGATGGGGTATTTGGATGAGGGATGCTTGGTTGGGGCGGATGGATCGTTGTACAACGTGCGTCTGTCGCTCAGTGCGATTGTGTAGTGGCTGAGCGCCGGATATGCATGATCTTTGTTCCAGAAATACCCTGGATTTGCAGATCGGATACACGAAGGGCTTGTGGATATATTCGGAGAGAAGGGAAGGTGTGTTATATCTCCAATTTGTATCTACCCCATGTTATCCAAGATTCATTGACCATGACCGCCTCTGCTTTAGGGGTATCATGACATGCCATGCTGAGGATGGAAGTGGAGTTGGAAGCGCAATCATTGCTGGTGCGTGGCTCACAGTGACTCTCACTGCGTATTCAATGTGATACTTTTTATAGCTATGACTAAGGCGAGAAAGGAGAGTGGGCTATATCTCGACGTCTAGATCTTTCTTGAAAACTACCTGAAACAGAGAACGAGGACAATCTTGCCTACTCTTCCATTACTACTACTAATCAAATTGCTGTACGATCTTACCCTGTATATGTTTTACAACACATGGTTTATCCCTCTCTTGTTACGCACGTTTTGAACTTCTGCAGTCCATTCATTGTCACATATACACTGCTGGTTTGCCGATACATAGAATTCCTGGTGCGTTCTCAATGACATTTTTTAACCCAAGACAATTCCAGTTCTATCATCAATTCCTTGTGGATATGGGCACATGGTGTAGTTGGTTATCACGCCCGCTTAGCATTGCGCTAATCGTGCGGGCGGTCCCCGGTTCAATTCCGGGTGTGTCCAATTAATTACTGTAGTAGTTTGGATTAGTCAAGATTGAATCGATCGTTCACTCGCTCTCGTTAGACGCTTGTTAAGTGGTACACTGCCAGGATGGAACAGGCGACAGTAACAAATCTCACTTCTTAAGCGTACGACACTTCAATCGTCTTCTGTCCTGGGTCACGTTGACGACCGGAACAACTATGATTTTTATTTACATGTGTATCAGCAGCTTCATACAGTAATTTGGCATTTTATAATCACGGCATGCATTTTACTATGTGATGTCCGCTAACGTCGGTGTAAAAATCGTGATTTCAAGCAGCCCCGAGAGCCTTGATCGAGCGAAGGACCGACCCACTTGTCACGGATCACACGGTTGAAACTACCCCTCAGAGCTGTGTACTGACGGATCAGCGACGAGCGTGATACCGCCTTGTGATACCACCCGAGCAATCACACATGGTAAATGAAATAAAAACTGTTCTTACATACAATAGGTGCGCGACGATCCCGGTTTCCTCACCCTTTTTTCAGTGGGTTTTAGTCAACGTCAATCTTTTCCACATCACAACTGTTGAAAGTCGTTTTCCCCTTGATCTACTGTCCAAGCCCGAACAGTAAAGAACAGGGTTTCTTAGGTTACTCATTGTCTTTTGTGACTTATCCTTAGACTCCGGGCTGATCGCAAAGAAATTTTTGCTTAACGACCAGGTGAGTGTTCGAACGTCCAAAACGTCCAAAGTACTCGTAACGTTGGGCCGAGTTGCATGCCAAAAACCATATCAAGTCTCAATGTCCGTTGGATACATGATCTTTACGTTTTAACAATGGATCCTAGACTACACTACGCCACATAGTTGATAACACCTCGACGACAATGAAATTTTAGTACACAATTATCTATCCTCAACTAAAAAATATTAACAAACAAATCAAATAGCCGCCTGAATGAGAACAACCTCCTCCCTCCAACACTCCTTGGCCTCTTTTCCATTTTCATCAAAACAGCAATCCTTCTCACATGAAAATATCATACTCGTCCCCCAATCCATCCCCCTCTTATCTGATGCGCCGCCCTTCAGCGCACGCTGGATTGCCTTTCGACGTTCCTCATCCGTCAATTGCTTCCCAGCATCACTTGGGCGCCTAAGAACGTTAATGAGGTTCGGCATGAGCTGGCATTCGAAGACACGTTCGCCGCGGCACGCCGGGCATGCTGGAATGACAGTAGGGAAGTACGTGCGTTTGGGAGTGTTCACAACGGTGAAAGCTCCTTTGGTGATGGGAATGGCGGGCGCTGGCGCAGAGGGGAAGAGCGAGGCAAAGATCTCGTCAGAGGAGAAGGGCAATGGTGTGCCATTTAGCTCATATCTGGCGGGAAAAAAGTTGTCGAATTGATCAGTTTTCGTGGCAAGGGGACTATAAATAATAGGGAACGACAAACCGAACACATTGTTCACCTTCGTAAGCAACACGTTTGGTGAACCGTTCGAATACATGATCCATCTCAAGGGAATCTTCATATGGCTCAGACGCCCATGAGATGTCCTTGTCATTGCCGCCTTTGCTGTCCTCATCATTGACGGGATCAGTGATCTGAATTCCGTGTGGAACCTTCGGCTTTGGTTGTAGGGGGAGATATTCAGATACTGTTGATAGATAGAGCGGTGGATAAGATGGTGCGGCTTTCCACGGAGAATCGGTGACAGTCACGGACGCCATTGCCATAACAAGCTCATCTTCGGATGATGATTGTTCGTCGTTCGCATCCTCGTTTTCGTTATCGCGTTTGTCAGTTTGATAAGGCCCGGGCTCGGCCGAACCTGCTTGGGGAGAAGTATCCCCGAATATCTGGGCTCCAATTCCAAACACGTTTGTGGCTTGTGAAGCGCCCATCTATCACAAGTATAAGCAGAAATCTTTGTTTAGACTCATTACGCTACATACTGAAAATGGATTTTTCTTGATCGTGTTCTTCTGTTGTTCGGCCAAAGCCTTAGCTTGGGCTTTCGCTTCCCCGGCAGCACGCTTTTTGGCAAGTTTCATTTGGAGCTTCGCTGCGTACGTGTCGTTCCGCCGCAAACCTCTCCACGCTCGCACACTGATATAAATACAATGACAACGAACATGAAGGCGGCGTAATGAGTACGACTGGGGAAAAGTGGCCGGCAACCTGGCCTCACCTGCCTGATTTGCCCTGACACGACGTTTTGGCACAACCCCAAACATAGAGGGCGCGGTCCATGGGACTTTCTTCAAACGGACACCACATCTGTACGAGAAGTTCGCAGGGATCGGAACATACTTTGCACTGGGACGAAGAGAAAGGGGGTTCACGCGAAGGAAGAAAAGCCTTGTTCGAAAGCAAATAAGCATGGAGATTCAATATCGAAGTACATTGGCGAGATAGCTCGTACAGGATGCCCTCCAATACGAGAGACGGCAGCGTCACTTAGATCTGTATCAGACTGCACAAGGCCGTCAGGGACACCCAGCAATACGGATGTTTCTACGTCCGAGCCCACGTCATCGTCCGAGTCTGACCAGTCGTCTTGCTGAGCTGGCGACATGGCGTCTACAAAAGAAGCAAGATATCAGAATGGATCCCCATGACAAACACAATATGGAAAGATGATGATCAGAAAAGCATGAATGGTATATATTTGGAGGACTCGTCATGTTCTAGTGAGACAGAGAAACTCTGCCACGCCGGGTTCAGACTCGTCATCTACGAATCATCAAACAGGGGGGAAAAAGGAAGAGTAGCTAACCTTGGGCTGTGATGAATGAAGGAAAGAAACAGCGGCCGGCGTGGGCAATTTTTTTAAAGGCGGTGGGCAAACAGATGCAAGCAAATTGATTACCCGATATAGGCAGCGAGGCCTTCTCAGGAGGGCGAGGCCTTAACGGAGGATCATCTTAGCCGAAGCCCTCACTACTTTTCTTGTCACCACCACCATCTCCCCTCATCACTCCTGTCGATGTCCTCGACCCCATATCCCACAGATATGCCTACGCTTCCTATCAGACACAAGCGTCGCGGTGTCGCGCTCTCATGTGCCGAATGCAGGAGGTAAGTCCATCCAAGTATGTTACTTACACAGCACTCACTCGTTGCATTCAATTATAGGCTTAAACTCAAGTTGGCTCGTCTTCTAAAGCATTAGATCCCACATTTACTTCATTCTTCTGATAGGTGCAGCCGTAACTTTCCATGCACGTATGTCGTTGTCACACGTCAATCTTGTGCCCTTTAATATTCGTTTGCGTAGTAACTGTGTTAAGAAGGGCTGCTCCGCGATATGTCCCGAAGGTGTGTGCAGCTTCAGTTTCCTTTGTGATACGCCACACTCATCACGCACGGGGCAGGCTCACTGACAACTGGCAAGGGGAATCGGCGAGTGCTCTGTTGTCCCTCACTTCACCTCCTTAGCGCTGATGTTATACTTCAGCTTTGTATTAGCAAACACCGAAGTTCTCCATGAGAAGATAAATCAATTATCAACTCGCGTCCGTTCCTTGGAAGATGCTCTTGCCCACTCACACGCGTCGCAATCTACTTTTACACATCCATTATTGACTGAAGAACTTCTTCAAATCAAACGTCCTCTGGAGCGTGAGCGCCTTGATCTCCCTAACGGGAAGGACGAGAAGGGTGATTTAAATGACAACATTGACTCAATGGGTTCTCTGTAGGTCACCGGCCCATCACGGCTGTCCATCAGCTCACGTCTGCATTGGCATTCCTGTTCTTTCTTAGATCAATTTCCCATGGCGGTCGCTCGACCTTTTTTGGCCAAACTGCGAATTCTTGGGTGTGTACTCTAATTGACAGTTAAGTTACCCAACTTCGAGACTAATGAACCTATGATACCCACAGTATCTTCTTCAAGTATGCCCTTTTTTGACATTCTTTCCTCGTGTTCTTATGTGTATCTAGAACGAGGAAGGCTACGAGGAGGCGGAAGATAGTTCAGGCCATGATTCACCCCAGCCAACTGACATCTCATGGCTCAGCTTCGCGTTTCCGTTCTCTCCATCAGCGATTAGGACGGCAGCAACCCTACGGGCATCAATTGTCGGCTTCCTACCACGGCCAAACATCGCACGAAAAGTCTCTGATACATATTTTCGGCATGCAGCATGGATGTTCGTCATGTGCCCCAGTCAAATATGCTTTCCCACCTTACACGTTTTCCTTAGGTATACGCCGATACCCGAGAATGACTTCCTCGAAGGCGTCCTTCGGCCGATCTACGATCAGGATGGCGTCTTCCAGTCATCTGTCAGTGCGCATAGTCTGGCCGTTCTTTTCATGGTCTTGGCCATTGGCACTTTGATGGACCTTGATCGGCCAGTTCACAATTCCGAGTCCATGCAATACTACCAATTGGCACGCGCAGCACTAGCCTTGGACCCCATTCTAGAAGAGCAAACGATTCCCGGAATTCAGGCGCTAGTAAATCTCCATATTGGTTGTCTAATCGAACCTTCTGAAAAATTTCTCCATTCCAGCTCTTGATGTGCCACTTCATGTTTCTATCGGATATGGGCGGTCCAAGGTGGGTTATCATGGGAATGATTGTTAAAATGGCGCAAAGCGTCAGTAAATTTAAATTTCTGGTTGCTTACTCAGTCTGCTGACCATTCGTGTTTTCGGATCACAGATTGGACTTCGTAAGTGCCCTTAACCTTTTCCATTAGGCTGGCTCTGTCTAAGAGGCTGACACATCATGGCTCACAGATCGTGACAGTGGCAAGTGGAAGCTCGACTCAGTCGAGACTCAGAAACGACGTGAGCTATTTTACGAGTTGCTCACATACGACTCGTGGCAGGTAAGCTGTCTAAATCTTGAATGGAAGGTGTCCCTTTGAATCGGTAAAATTTAGAGTCTGACATTCGGGCGCCCACCATCACTATCAACTGTCCACATTGACAGCAAATTCCCCCACGAAACGACTAAAAATGCCGCTGGAGAAGTGGAGATGAATTGTGAGCTTTTCTTCTTCGAAGATTGACGAGTCAAGTGAATCAGAACTAATACTTTTGGTTGTGATCTAGTCGCAGCGTGGAAACATAGATTTGCGTCTCAATGCCTTAGTGTTGTCCATGATCAGGCTTTCAGCGCCCGACCACCCAATTACAAAGCTATTCAGGATCTTGACAGGAGAGTGCGCCAATGGTATGTTCCACCAAGTCTTCAGGTACCTGGATTCGGTGGAGCCAAGCCAGGCATTGAGCTGGAGCAACCGAGCATTGAGCTTACATTCCAACGTTATATTGCGTTTGCAATCAAAGAGATGTGTAATTATCTGGAATTTGATTTTTCGGTTTGATCATTAATCGGGTCATTTCAGCTCTGTTCTACATGCACAGAGGGTATTTTGCGCAAGCAATGGAGGATAGCCCCGTAGACCCTATGGGTAGCAAGTACTCGCCTTCGGTGCTAGCTGCGTATACGAGCGCGTGTTCGTTCGTTGGCCTGATTGGGAGTCTGTTCAAGCAGTATCCGGCTCTCACGGAGCGGATGTGGTTCCTTTTCACGCATGTATTTTCGTGTGCGGTACGTCATTACATTAGGTTAGATTTTTTTATAGGCTAAATTCTATCCGTAAGATCGTGCTCGGGTCCATTGCTGTCAAATCAAAGATGCAAATAGCACCGTCTGCCTTATCTCACCTGGACTCGGCATACAACCTGTTTAGTCAGGTTACAGACCGATCCCGCACATGCAAAATACTGGTATGTTTTGAAAGACCGTCTTTCACACTCATTTGACAATATTGTCTAGCCAATCCTTCAGAAACTCCGGGAACGGGCACATGCAACTTTGGCGAATTCTTCACAACATGGCGAGAGTGTGACCAGACTCTCGTTCTTTAGCCCTACTATCAAAAGTGAAAATGAGGAATTGACTACGCTCGGGGGCATGACAAGGCTAGTCCCGCGCAAGTCACCATCATCACCTTCATACAGTGGGTCGAGCCCTGTTTCTCAACCCGCTTCGCCGCCTCCTCTCCCCTCTCCTCAGGAAAGCCTTCGCTTCGAGCCTGTGAATTCTGCTTCGTGGCAACCTTACAACTCCATGCATCAACCAGGATATACTGACATGTCACCTCCGTATCCAATACAACAAGACGTGCCATACATGTATGGCAATCAGCAAAGTCCGATGGAACCTATACATGACTATTATGGATATTCTCAACCTGGTTATCACAACATGCACATGCTGTCTCCGGCTCAAGAAGAGCCTCCGCCTCAGCACTATATGCAACCCGCAGAATCATGGCACAACTTTATGTCACAATACAGCAAGCCTTGATCTGGATTTTAACGTCCCATGGCACCAGAATACCATATATCTTCTTTGGATTAAATAATGAAGTTGTATACAGTGTACTTGTACTTGTAGCGATATATACCTAGCTTATTTTACGTATATCATGTATTGTCGATATCTTATTTGTTCTCGTTTAGGACCATTGAAATCCACGTTGTTCATCCTTCAATCCATTTGCAAGCAACTAACGTTCGTTCCTTTGAGCTTTGTTTCTTTCTTTCTTCATCGAGGACAGCAGCATGCCTGTGCCAGATGCTCGCACTCGCAACAAGATTAGTTTGAACCCCACTAATGTCCTTTCCACGTCGTACGTATCTGTTCTCTGAACCTATATCTCTGCCCGAACTAATATTGTGTGTATGATTCCATCGCGCGGCAGAATTCCGAGCAAACACATCCCGAATATTCTGTTGTCAAATGTACTCATTGCATTTTCGATGTTTGCCGCAAAGGAATGGCTGTTGGACCTCGACGTGGGCGCGTTCTGGGTTGTGATGCGTGTGCTGGCGTGCGGAGGCTTGGGTGTTTTGGTCTGGGAAGGGCTCACGGGGCAGATGGCCAAGCACAAGACTATTGAGGTGCGTGGCTGCGCTGGAATCTCAGACGTGACTTGACGGTGCTTGGTAGTGGTCGGTGTTGGGCATGGCGTCGCTGCTGATGTTCGTGAAGTATGCAGCATTGTTCACTGCCCTGTCCCGACTCTCCTCGAAGCGGCAAGTACGGTCGAAGATGGTCCACATCGCGAAGATTAACATGATCCATATAGAATCATCCTTTTTACTAATTTTGCGGCTTTGTGGACGAGTACCTTGTTGAGGATGGCTTCAGTATGTTTAACATGATCTGTATGGTGAATGATTTCAACAATAAGCCATTGTGCAGGCTCGCAAATCTCTACTCATTATCCTGGCCCTGTTCGTTTCGGTTTTGACAGACACGCGCCTTTTCTCTACAAATTCCGTCCACGTTCTGACTGGATATGGCGCACTTACAATACATTCTCTGTCAACCAGCGCATTGGATAGCACACTCGGAGTTCTGTCTCCTTCCTTAGGTTCCACCTTCACTATCGCTCTGACAACTCTCGGCGCATCGGTTTTTGCCCTGCCTTTCTACCTGTTTAGATTGGTACTCGTATGTATCTCCCCGGTGAAATCAATACCGGTTGCATCACTGACATTCTATATCCAACTAGCTCGGTTTTCCAACTGATCCCGTGTTGCCTCTCATGTCTCTCGCTTCGATACCGCTTATAGCATATGCATTGCTATTCTTTGCCCCTATCACATCCCGTTCATTGGCTCACTTATCGTATGGTCCGCAGTATTTCAAATTGTCCTACCCCAGTACTGCTGGCATTGCTGCAATACTTGGTGTTTTGGCATTCACCCAGTCACCATCATGGAGTGACCTCCTCGTGGCCGTATGCCTGTATTCAGGTTTGTACATTTTCTACGTAGTCCTGGGCTCCTCAGAATCAATGATCCCACTTCAGGGATGATTCCTGAGAATACGGATGCTTTCGCTACGCCACCTCGGACACCTACCGCCCGCCTGCTTAAGGCGTACCTCAAGACTATCCTGTCGAATCCTGAATCTAGAAAGATATTTTATTTCCTGTGTTTAAACATGTGCTATATGATGATTCAGATGCTTTATGGCGTGTGGACTAATAGCTTGGGTCTCATCTCCGATGGTACGTTTTCGTTCATCTGTCATTGTTTTTTAATAACTTGTCAATTAAACGTCTCGTTCAAAGCAATTCACATGGCCTTTGATTGTATGGCCATCGGTGTTGGGCTTTTTGCCTCAGTAATGGCGACATGGGAGCCTAATGAACGCTTCACATATGGGTATGTAGTACTGATACGTCTGAGACTACTCTTGACTGACTGTTACCCTCAGCTACGGACGTATCGAGACTTTGTCTGGCTTTGCGAATGGAATCTTCCTCATTCTCATATCTATTTTCATCGTTTTCGAAGCTATCCAACGCATGTGTGTATCTATGTGCTATCGTGAGAATACCCTATTAAGAGCATCGTTTCAGCTTGGATCCGCCTGACATGAATACGAGCCAGCTGCTTCTTGTCAGCAGTGTGGGGTTAGGGGTCAATCTTTTTGGTATGTTTGCCATGGGTGGCCACCATCATCACGTAAGTCCAATCATCTTCTTCTCTTCAATTTTACTTAGTGATCTAGGGCGGCCACTCGCATTCTCATGGACATGGACACTCTCATGCTTCCGACGACAAACATACACATCTTGCACCGGCTGCTTCCGTGCACTCGCATTCGCATTCACATGATCACGCTCAGGATCACTCTCACTCGCATTCACCTCCCCCATCGGCACCACCAGTACTCTCCCGCCCGCGAGCGCAGTCCCACCATGCGCATTCCCATTCTCACTCCAACTTTTTGTCTTCATCAACCACAGCCGAAGATGATCATGCCCATTCACATTCGCACACGCGCACTTATTCCCAGGTCGAGCGTTCTCAGTCTCTTCCCCTGCCTGAGTCCCATTTGCACTCACACTCACACTCACACTCTCACTCACAAAACAAGCCTCGTTCGCAATCACATGTTCCTTTTGCCCTCGATTTGACGGATAGCAACGGAGATAGCAGCATCAATGCACATACTTCCCGCCCGTCAATTCAGATACACCATGCGCCGGAATCAGGGCCGAACGACGGTTTAGTCCTCTCTCCACTTTCTGCAGGTATCACGCCTAGCTACAAATTTGGTTTCGGCCAAGATGAGCACCTCGCGACCCGTCATAATACCGGACATACACACTCCTCAGTGCATGAAGGCCATAGTGACAACATGCGAGGGGTATTCCTCCATGTTATGGCAGTAAGTTGTTAGGTTAATAATGGACGCGCATTTCCGACTCTGAACATGGTTGCAGGACACACTTGGCTCTGTGGGCGTGATTATATCAACGCTCCTGATCCAGTTCTACGGCTGGACTGGATTTGATCCAATTGCATCGCTATTCATTGCAATACTAATTGCGGCCAGCGTCATCCCTCTGGTGTTGGACACGGGGAAAGTACTAGCCCTAGACCTATCAAATAAAGACACCGCAGTTCATCAAGCGCTTGTGGAGGTTAGTATCACCAAGCTCTTCGATCTCGTTTCGTTAATCCCCAAATTCTATAGCTTTCGTCCGTTCAAGGAGTTGCATCTTACTCGGAACCGCGCTTTTGGCCTAAAGACGCATCGACCATAATTGGCTCCATACACATACAACTTGCACCATCTGCCTCATCGTTTGACCCCGGTGGACCTCATTCCAGCCAACGGACGACGTATACCAGATTAGATCGAGTGACTGAACGAGTTGACGCCTTACTGCGGCAAAAAATATCTGGACTTGAGGAGCTTACAATACAAGTAGAGGAATCAAAACCATAACAACACCTTGTACTATTGAATATATATCATTATCGTTTGTATTTCTTCCATTACGCAAGAGAAATCATAGGGAAATCTAGAATTGCCAAGCAGTTTTTTGTTCACGGTATCTACGGTGTCTCACACTGCTTACGGAAGTGACTGTGCGTGTTTCGAAGCAAAGATGTCCAATTTGAATGCCTTTCTCTCGCATGTTGCCGATTCTTCTTGATATGTTATGGGTACTCACTAGTCTCAGCTAACCCACCTGGTAAGTCGATGGACTTTGCCGGGAACTTGCTTCCCAATCCTCATCCTTCGTGCGAATCGGTTCATACTGCTTTTAAACGCCTCATTATAAGGGGATCGGCAGCATGAGATAACCTCCTCTATAGTAGTGATTGTCTGAGTCCAGTGTCCTATGGCTATTGTTCAATGCCAAATTGTACGATACGTATCAGTACATATATTGAATTGAGTATGTCGTCTTGGCATCAAGGCCTCTGTTGACACAAGAGTTAGATACGATGTACATATTCTGTCAAGACCCATACCCTGGACAAACTCGTCTATGTTCTCAATAGAAAAGGGCCTCATTCTGAACCTTAGACAGGGACAATCACAGAGGAGAGATTGATAGTACGATAAATGTCTGATCAAAAGCCGGCAGCCAGGCCGACAAAAACGAGAACTCTCTTCAGCAGATCCCAAAAGTGAAGCTTAATTTTACTAAATTGGTATCAGATACAATACACATACAGGGTGAAATTCAACAGACCAGTACCTATAAATATCACGCGCATAGGGAGAGATAACAAGACTGGGTTATACATGAGCGATAACGAGATCAAGCTCGACCGAAAAAATTCAGTAATAGGAAGTGGAAAGTGACGATAACCAAGGACGATTCTAGAGTTACATCGCAAAATCGGCCACAAAGTCATTCCAGGTAGACTGCATATTTTCCACAGGCGAACCTGAGGAACGACGCTGGTTAGGAGGGACAGGATGTGCATCAAGCATAGGTGCATCTCCATAGTTGCTGATTCCATTAACGTGGCCAGCGCCGTTCGCCATGCTCGCACCATAGTCATAGACAGGGAAATACTGAGGAAGGGTATGTGTGGAAGCCCCTTGATGCATATTCCCCATCATTGTATTGTGATGCTGGGTATGGTGTGGAGAGTACTGGTGTGTCGGAGAAGCTTGCGGGTAATGCTGTGAATGTGAAGGGTATGTCTCTGTTTCCGTCTGGAACGTAGGTGAAGTGACCACTGCCGACATTCCATACATGGAGATAGGTGACACATCGTCAGAGTATGCGCTAAGGCTGTGACTACCGTTCGAACCAGTGGAATCATGCCGCATAGGGTGTGAAGAGCTCCCCTGACCTTGCTGAGGTTGAGGATTGAATGAATTCAAATATTCGAGGATGCTAGGGTGGACCTGGCGACCAATGTTGATGGGGACTACGGGTTTCTGAGATGTGGGCGACCGATCTAGAAGAGTCGGCGATGACGGTTCCTTCTTCGCAACCAAACGCGTCTTGCCACCTAAAATTGATAATTCGTCGTCATTGTTCGCAGGAGAATTAGGCTCAGTCGGGGAGAGGCCGTATTTAGATACTGGAGAGCCTCGGCCTTTCCTATACTCATCTAAGCTATAGTGTGCCTTCTCTTGCAGGTTAAGCATAATATCCTTAAGCCAACATTAGATTTTCCGGTCCGACCGCCCTTAGAACTCTTGGGGAAAAACAACTTACCAAGACTTTCTGGGCCCGGAATCCCCGCGCAGCCTTCGAAAATAGCTCACAAGCCGAGTCAAGTTGAACAAGAGCTGAAGGCGCTAAGCTCATTGAAGGACACCGCGTCACGATAGACCCCAAGACAATCTGTCAGACGCTGAGTGATGGTTCGTAAATTAGAAACAAAAAACTTACGGCACAAGAAAACATATGTGTCCACAAGAACCATATTCTCTCGCTAAGTTCCTTCAATTGACTGTGTAGATTCCGCATCAACGCCACCAGCGAACCTGCACTGCGGTATGCCGCAATAACAGAAGTTCCGTAGGGACTCCCAAGTGGGTCCTTAGGGTGGTCACTAATCGCTCTTGCAAAAAAGCTCCTATGTAAATATAACAAATCTGTATGTGTATTGTCAGCGTCAGCGGCGTAAGCATTTGACAACCAGGCGCACTCATTTCTCTGATGGCCAATACGATATGCCTTTGAAGTATCAACATGACAGTGTCGGGAAAGCCACCTGGCCGTGGCTCTGAGCTGCCAAAACCAGCAACTTGGAGAACAGGAGGCACTGGGAAGGCCCGCATCTTCCGATCAAGCTGTAGGACAGTAGCATACGTCGGCATCTTCGCGCCAAACGCTTGATCATGGAAGAGGTTCATGCATTCCGATGCAAAACGATGCTTCCACGCGTGGTCTAGCATAGAATGTCAGTTCTTGTCGGAGAGTCATCTGTGAAAAGGGAAGAGACACTCACAACTTTTATCGTCTGAAGGATCGTTGAGGAAAGGAAGTTTAGAGTCGATGTGCGCCAAAGAGAAGGAGGGTGGACGGCCGAAGGTAAGGCACTGCCATGAATCGTAGGTGAAAATCTCCCAGAATAACTCGCGTCGGTGCTGGGTCTCCAAGGAATCAACCTTCCATCGCCCACTATCTCGATCTGAACGACTCGACATTAATGGAGAAAGAACAGGTAGAGAATATACAGTGACACTCACGTAAGCCGATCTACCGACCATGATCTCAGTGTATAGACAGTGCCAAGGATCAATAGAACTCACGCTTTGACCTAATTTGATTGCGATTCCCATAATGGCCCATCGAGCACCAGAGCTAGTACCGTGACGATCAGCCAAAAACATGTAGAACGTCATGAGGAACTAGAAAGATTCATATTAGGACTCGTATGGGCTTCATGCGACCTCCCAACAAACTTACAAGAGCCTGCACCGCATGGATAGTTGGCTCATCGAAAATGGAATCCGAGAAAAGAGCTGCCCGCGCAAGTTGATGATATCGTTCTGCCTCTATATTGTACGCTGGGAGCCCAATATCCACGAGACAACCGATTGCTAACACCATAAAGAGGAGAGAAAGCCGATGTGCAACCTGAGCGTCATTGGGCTGTGTACTGGAATTATAGAATTGTGAGTAGATTTGAGTATCAAAGGCCTCTTGTGATATGGGGTTGTACCTGCATCAGAATCAGTTCTGAAGCCGGTATTGTCATATGGTCGTCTTACATCCATGCCGCATGAGTGTAATACGTTTGGCGAAGCTCTAGAGCCCTGTCGGCAGGAGGAAGATACCAACAGAGGGCTTGTGGACTGATACCTTCGCTCTCGGTAGAAGGAGTCGATGAAGCGATTGGTAAAGCAGAAGCTTTTTTGAGAATTTCTTGAGGGAGGACATGACGAAGGGCTATGAAAATATTTTCATGGTCATCCTCTTCTGAGTTCTCATTCTAGAAAACGTCAATCAAACCCAAGAGTACCGTCTTAAGACCAACAAACCTGAAGGAAGTACTGAACCAAACGACTCAGCTCATTCTGCCGGAACTTTCCAATGAGCTGACTCACCCATGAGTTAGCTTGTGTTCCAAAATATTTTGTACGCCCAGATATACTTATCGATAGCGTACCAAAGGCATCGACAACATCTGGATTCTGCTCCTCCTCTTTCACTGCATGTGCACTGTGGTTTCTCATGGCGGCTGGCTCGCGTTGTAGTGGAGCTTTGATACGTAACAGCTCATCGGTCAATAACGGATGTACTTCCGTTGGCGATAATTGAGAGTGGGCAATTCGTAGCCCATCTTCCAGTTGTCGAACGCGGTTCGCTAACTCAGATATTTTCTCGTGCAACTCTTGCGTTGAAGCGAGTACAAAGCTGTAAAAATGTGATCAATCCATGGTTTTCAGTTAGCTAGATTATACGATAGCTTACCGATTCCCTTGTCCAGTCGTGAGCGAACCCTGTAGAGTCTGCAGTCAGCACAAAACGAGCGACGAATAATGAGCTCAACGCACATCAGGACAGATGGCACCACAACCTCGTTTCACACACGAGCCACAGGGTATACCTCGATCGCATCGCAGTTTTAGCCTGACGATGTGTCAATTTAGTCCGATCTCCGAGTCAAGGCACTGCTTACCGACGGCACTCAGCACAGCTAAGGCGGGTTGCTCCCTTTCGTTTTTTCTTAATAGGTGCTGGGACGCCAGCGTGGGTGATGAGAGGTTTGTGTTGTGCGGAGGACATGGGCGGAGTAAGGGAAGAAGACTTGTTTGAAAAGCATTACATCTGGCCAGACAGCGTCAAGTTCTTCGGAGATTCCCGAAATACCGATATACTTCCGTTCAGCTGGATTTGCTAACATGCGCTTGACGCCACCCCCTTTGCATCGACATCCTCTGCAAAGGCCTTCACATGCTAATGCATCATATATATGTTATCTTTCGTCCTCGACAAGTCCTGTAACCTTTTTTACAAATCGTTGTAGATTGCCACTTTGGGGCGCCTGCCCGCCGCCCGGCGTGGGGAGCCGGTAGCGACGTTGACAACGTTGACACTTCGTACTTTCATTTCTTCCAAGTACCTATCACCATCAGCAACGAACTGTCATCTCAATCTGATCCGAGAGGATAGGTCAACACCTAAAATTGACCCAAAACTTCCGTAATCCTCAACCCCCTGGCATGATCCTTTGCTCCTACTTGTATATCTTTTTAACGGTCTTGCCTCTCATCTATGTCAAACATCCTACTGTTTTGATATCACATATATTCCTAATAGCTAAGTGTCTTCATTTACAGGTCCATATCACGAGCCTCCTGAGGCGATTCTACTTCCCGTCTGATAGTGCCCGTGCCCTGGAGCACTAGCAGCTAACAGGAAACATCGAAGCTTCGTTGTATATTATGGATGTGAAGAATCTCGGCTTAAGTAACACTGCGGGCATCCTGGACAATAGTAGCATAATCCAGTCCTTC
Organism: Termitomyces sp. MG145; assembly: GCA_003313055.1. Taxonomy (NCBI): domain Eukaryota; kingdom Fungi; phylum Basidiomycota; class Agaricomycetes; order Agaricales; family Lyophyllaceae; genus Termitomyces; species Termitomyces sp. MG145. Next base: position 54,401 of record QGOB01000275.1, on the reverse strand, counting down.
CAGCTAACCTTGAGAAACTGACAGTCTGATCACGGGCAGTGGGGCGTCTCAATTCGACCGAAAAGCTCTATACCCAATTCACCCACAAGAATATCACCTCGAGGCGCAAGGTTTGTCCATGATTTGTCCCGCATTATTCCATAATCGGCCCACGGCCGGCTTGTGACAATCACACTGCATCTTCGCGAGGTCGCTGATTGCTCCTCTCCGAAATGCTAGTCACTTCTTCCTGCCCATCAGGCAATATTGAAGTAAATCTGCCACAATCCTTGCTAGGCTCTTCGCTCATTCCTTGCGCCTGGCTTCCTGTATATTACATCAACTTTAAAAAAATCTATTCACTGAAACAAATCAGTGGGCAACATACTTCTTTATCCTGAACCGTAGATGGTAGTCACTAGGAGCGCAGTAAGCTTATAATTGACACCCTGAACATCGTTACCAGTTATGTATGTTGGCAACACAGAGGTCGCATTAATCAGGAAATCGGCAAATCAAGCTGTGGTCAGGAGACATTTGAACGCTGATTAATAACACTACCATGTCGAAGACTTGAAATCATCTTGTCATGACGAGATAGTCTTGGGAAACAAGGAAGGTTTGCGAAGATCATATCACTTCACCTAATGATGGTATCAGACCATCGATACCCACAAATGCGCCACGACAGACATGGAATTGGCAGGGTTTGAACACGGCGGACAAATCTCGTTCTTTGACTTTGACATATCCGTCAAACAAAACACAACTCCAGGTCTGTGGTTTTGATTGAACATCCTATTGGAGGACTATAGCCATAAGAAACTGTTGCAGTCGCTAATGAACATACAAACAAAAATATTAAGAATGATATCTGGAAAGTCCCTCGAATCCGTAGCTTCTGATGTAACATCTGAAATAATACCAACTATAGGGTAAAGGGGTGCGAGGCGGGATAGGTATGTAAGGTAATGGATGCTACAACTATACATTATGTTACATTATGTCATTTCAAGTCGTCGAACGCAATCCGGATAGGCAAGGTAGAGTGACCAGGTGTATCAGGTATTACCATGATGCAAGGATGACTTCACCTGAAGCTGCTGAGTCTTTATTTCCTTGTCAAGATCAGGACTACTGCCCGCACTAGGATCTGAGAGATTCGTCACGTCTCGAATGACAACGACTGTATTGTATTCTTCCGATGGGCTGGAAGGCTCAACAACAGACGACACGTCCGATGCACTGTGCACCGATTCCCTCATACTCGGCGCCGCGACGGAGGGTACCGGCCTTGCTGGCGTTGATGCAACCGAGCCGACTGACGAAGTCCGCGAACTAAAGAAGTCACCAATCTTTCGCGAGAACGGTGTTGGTGTTGTTGGTGATGTCGTGATTTGTGGGAGAGCAGGAGTCGTTGACTGAGAAAGATTAGAGGATGGCTTCGCAGTGGAGTCGCCCCAGAGCTTTCCAAAGCCCCACGACGTAGTGGGAACAATCTTCTTGCTTTGGAAGGCCACCTCTTCGTCCTCGTCTCCGTTCGCCATCATAGGTGGCGGAGGAAGCTTCAACGAGGTCACACTGGTTGTATCTGCATCCGTAGCACCGACGTTGCTTTCCTCAATAAACTTCCTCAGCACCTTGACACACATCTCAGACGCTTCTCTAGCCTCATTTGCCTCGTCCAACTCATGCTTCGTCCGCTCTAACTCATCCTTCACCGAACATAGTTCTTGACGCAGCCCCTCCATTTGCGTAATCGATTGATCATGCAAGACATCCAGCTGCGAAGGAGAAGTTCGTCCCAACAGACTAGAATATTTCCGAGAACTGCAGGGTGAGACAGACGACATACTCCTGTCAGGAGAGGTAAATGTCGCAGGATTCACGGTTTTATCAAAGGAGTCATTAACAGAGACTATACGTCGGTGACCTGGCCTCGCAGTAAAGTTGCCTGTCATAGGAGTGAATGTTCCACGCTTCGCAGCTGGCGGGCTACCAAACGATGGAAGGCCCGCGCGGGTGACATCAACTGGCGCCCAACTCTGTCGCCTGCTCTCCGCCTGAATGCGCATCAACCCACGCCTAATAGCCACGTTAACAAGATAAGAACGTTAACAAACTAATATACACATACCGGCTTTCCTCAACTTTGGCACGGAGCAGAACAATAGCCTCTTCATTGTCCTTCATCTTCTTTCTGGCATCAGTGAGCTCAACGTCCATCGCTGTCGCCTTGTCAATCAAATGGTGCAGTGCATCCTGTAATTCGGCTTCATGAGAATGAGACAAGACTACCTGTTCTCGCAGCTCGTCGCGATCTCTTGTAATCTCGGCTAAAGTGTGTTGGAGCTGCTTTACAATATGTGTAAGGATTTGAGGATCTAACGAGTCATGTGAGGTTGTATCCCTATTCTGTCTTGCGTTTCCAGTCCCATAGTGCGCTGGTATTGGTGGAGAAGGCTCCATGTCGAGTTGCCGTTCAAGTTCGAGACTAAGATCAATAGAGAAACGCTTTTTGGCGAGTGCTATGCTGTCGGAAGAAAGTGGAGCTTCAGATTCGACAGAGTGGGCATTGCTATGGTCGAAATCTGACATGAAAGTCTTGAAAGGAGAGTCAAAGAACGTTGCAGAACGAATAGTCGAAAACGAACAAGTTCACCGGTGACCTACTCGGCTCAGCTGAGAGGAACATAACAATTATCTTGTCACGTGGATCACTTCCATTGAATTCTTTCATCCATCCTCACTGCGTTCAGCATTTGTTGTAACTCCCCGCAGTCAACAAATGTCTGGACTATATGGATGAAAAATCAAGTTTTCCGATCGTTCGTTTGTCTTCTTCTTTCTGCAGGGACATCCTGACTTTCATCGCATCATATATGATAGTATAATAAACGTCTGCAGCACGCGTCCTCAAGCTTTCAGTTCGCACACAAATAGCCTGGAATGTCCTTCTCTGTCGAGATGACGCCGTGTCACTTTGTCTAGGAAATATTCCGCTCACGTCCGTTGCTCTGACTTGCACGGGCTAACAAAATCTCCACCGCCGTCTTGTCCCTCATGTTGGAATATAACACAATGTACTGTCTCACAACACTTCTTGCCCAGTCCTTAGATCAGGAAATACTCAACGCGGTCCCTCTTTCTGTCATCAATTGTCACCCCTGATGAGATTTTTACTGTTGTCTTTCTTACGATATGCACTTTCATGGCTGTGTTACGTCTTGTTCGTACTTCTAGGTTTAACCTCCCTATGTTCCTTGCTTTTGGTAGTGCAATGAGGGTGATGTAATAGGAGTCACTGTCCCAGCTAAAGAACTCCCACTTGTACTCATTACTAAAGTAAGTCTTTACTCCAGATTGTTCTACTCCAGATTGTTCCATCACTGTCATTATTGCTTGCCGTGGTAACATCACATGGTCACACAGTGTGTCATTTACTTGGACTCATCTTCTAGTAATGTTCCGAATTATTTGAAGATTCAGACTAGAGGAGAGACAGGGAAGTTCCAAAGAATACATTTGTAGAGGTGAAGGAGACTGCTGTAAAAGATCTTAATGCATGTCCAGAGACTGTGATTGAACATTTGATTGAGGCTGCTGTAAATGTTCAGCGACTATGATTCAACATTCCATCAACCACACTTGGCATTCTATGGGTTGACCGGCTGCCTGGACAAACAGAAGCAGAAACAGCATTGTCAGGTTCTAGTGGGCTATGATATCTATTGAAGCTGTTTTCAACCAGATACAAGTACTCTAGACAGTCATGGCAGTCCCGAATTACTCATTGGAAAAACCTTGGAAGAATATTCCTTGACATATTTTCTCGAGCTGAATCAGATTCGAAGTCCACTTGTCTCCAGCCTCCCTACCCAGGCAGGCTTTCAAGGCTCAAAGGAAACTTAATATGTGTACAGTAGGTAGAAAATTCTCAGTCAATGATATAAAAAAGGAAAGATCTGGGATTTATTCGTAGAATTTTCTCCTTACTGTACACTTAGATAGCTTCCTTCAACCTTGAAAAACCTGGAGACAAAATTGACATTTCCAAGTTACCTTATCTTTTGTCTTTAATTGTCCACGTCCACCAGTGTAGCAGTTGTTCGTTTCATCCTTGCCATGCTATGTTTCAGGACTAAACGACATAACCGATATTATCGTCCTATTAAAGGACGCACAGATTATAATCAGATAGATGGAGATCAGTACGGTTCCTTCACAATGTTCCCCTCCATACCAAAACGTTTCCGAACAAAAAAAAATAGAGATGGACAAGTACAAAAATCCAGAATCCTAAGAACTTTCCGCGACCTTCTTCTTAATGACATCGACAACGCCAGGCTCCGCCACAGTGCTCAGGTCTCCAAGCTGGTCACCCTCGCCTGCGACAATCTTGCGCATAATGCGGCGCATAATCTTATTCACATCATCCAGCAAACATATATGAAATGCAAAATTGACAACACACCTTTCCCGAACGTGTCTTAGGAAGATCGCTGACAATATAGACCTTCTTTGGTGCCGCAAACGGCCCGATAACCTTGCGTACCTGCAACACAAGCTCTTTTGCAAGATCCGCTTCATTGTTCGCATCGTAAGTGAACTCCCTGCCAATATCAAGTCCCATCAAGCTTGACTCCCATAGAAGCAAAAGAAAACATACGGCTTGAGCGTGACGAACGCATACACAGCCTGCCCCGTGAGTTCATCTGCCGTTCCGATGACGGCTGTCTCCGCGACGCCTTTGTGCATGATAAGCGCCGACTCAATCTCCGCCGTTGACAGACGATGGCCTGAGACGTTAATCACGTCTACGTATCACTCATCAGAATTCCTCTTAAATACAAGTAGAGGGGAGAGATCAAAACACACCATCGACACGACCTTTGATCCAGATATATCCATGCTCATCGCGTGCCGCACCGTCACCAGTGTAGAAAAGACCAGGATACGGCTAGGCCACGATCGAGTGATTAGCACCTTGCACATTGAAATGACACTTGCCACACACCTTCATATAGGTCTCGATATACCTCTTATGATCTCTCCAAATCGTTCTCGCCACACTCGGCCATGGTTTCTTGATCGCCAGGACACCCTCAACACCCTCCCCGTTTCCCTCGACCTCCATCCCAGTCAGCGGGTCCAGTATCGCCGGCTCGATACCGAAGAAGGGCACCGTCGCTGAACCAGGCTTCGTCTCCACCGCACCAGGGAAGGGCGTAACGACAATACTACCCGTCTCAGTCTGCCAGAACGTATCAACAATCGCGCACTGGCCTCGTCCGACATAGTCATTGTACCAATGCCATGCTTCAGGGTTGATCGGCTCGCCGACGCTACCAAGCACACGCAGGGACTTGAGAGAATACGGCTCGACATGGTGGGAACCGAGACGGCGGAGGAGACGGATGGCAGTGGGGGCGGAGTAGAAGTGGGTGAGTTGATGTCTGTCGACGGTCTCCCAGTAACGAGAAGGGGTGGGATATACGGGTGTTGACTCGAAGACCGTGGTGGTAACACCATTTGCCAGAGGGCCATAGATGATGTAACTGGAGCGCCGTGAGAAGAAACAACAATGGAGAGTAGGGCAACACGTACGTGTGACCAGTAATCCAGCCGATATCGGCCATGCAGGCGAAGCGGTCATCGGGGTGAACATCAAATACATACTTGACAGTCAGCGCAGCACCAAGGAGGTATCCAGCCGTGGTATGAACGACGCCCTTTGGTTTCCCTGTCGATCCAGATGTCTGTCAAAAAGGAAACTATCAATCGGGGGTATTCAGATCAAAAAGAAGCGGGACATACGTAGAGAATGAACAAAGGGTCTTCGGCTGCCATGACCTCAGGAGGGCAGTAGCTAGACACTTTCTCAACTGCTTCGTGCCACCAGATGTCCCTCTCTGGAGTCCATGGGACCTGCTTTCCTGTTCTCTGGAGCACCAGGACCTTTTCGACCAACGGGCACTCCTTTAGCGCCGCATCGACAATGGCCTTGGTCGCAATGGTCTTGCCACCACGCCTTCCCTCATCGGAAGTGATTACGATGCGAGACGAACAATCCTGCACGCGATCACGGAGAGACTCTGCCGAGAAACCGGCAAAGACAACAGAATGAATGGCGCCGATTCTAGCGCAGGCCAGGAAGGCAGCAACGGCATGCCACGTCATTGGGAGGTATACTGATACAGTATCGCCCTTCTTGACACCGAGCCCTTTCAGGACGTTGGCGACGCTGGACACTTCGCGGAGGAGTTCTGCATAAGTAATCTCACATCCCTCACCGGGCTCATCGGCTTCATAAATAATCGCAGTCTGTTGTTTGATCAGCTGGATCAGCAGCGACTCGAAAATATAGAATCGCACCTTGTTGGGATGTTTGTACGCCCATCGATCGACACAATTGTAGGAGGCGTTCAGACCACCTTCAGGAAACCAGACAATGTCTCCCGTCTCGAATCCACCAGACCGAACGGTTTGGAAGGGGCGGTCCCAGTCTAGAGTGTCGCGAGCAACCTTAAACTCATTGAATCACCTGGACTGATGGATGCTATTTGCAAACTGACCTTTGCCCACCAATCGTCAGAGCCCTGACCGACAGTGACTGCATGGGCAGCCTTGTAGGCATGAATGTCTGGACCGACATGGGGCGTCTTTGGGCCAGCGGCTACACGAGGTGCAACAGGGAATTTTTGGACTGGGTCGGCCATGAAGATGTCGAGAATGAACGAAGAGGTATTTAAATACGAATCGACGAGTTGGTAAATAGGGGCAAATGCAAGCGATCGATCGCGATCTGATTGCTGCTCTTTCCGTTTCGCGGTGTTACCCCGGCAAATAAACGCACAATCCCTCTGCCGGAAAAGCTCAAAAGAGAGCAAGTTTACCAGAATTGCTCCATATTTACATCACGATATGCCTTTCATCGAATCTTTTTCAAGTATACTTGACATTCATATATCGCACTTATCGGGTACATGGTGCAAATGCAAATGTCGACAATCAAAGCAACAACATTTCAAGTCGGCTCTAATATAATCCCTGCGGCACACTTTCCGCGCGGTCTAATGCCGCGACGAATCATATTTGACTCGAGGTCCTTCAAGCTGTCCACATCCATTCGGATGACGCGATTCGTAAATGTCTCTTGTCCGACTTGGAAGAACGATAGAGAACACCTGTCAGCAATAAAATCACTTGACACAGAGGAGCTATATGTATCCACACTGCTCACACAGGCTCATGACATGGTGCTCAATAGTCTATGTGCACACACGATGCTGTTGAGCCCAATGATCTGGAGTCTAATTGCCTGGTCTAAATTCAATATGTCTCTTCACTTCGCGGCATATCATCATGCTCTCTGCTGAGTATATTCGAACCAGCTTTCTTGGCCGGATATCCATCACTCCCGTGAAGGTATAATGATAGCACTGAACATAACACGACTCCAAAGTACTGATGCTAACCAACTCCAGTTGGTGCGTTGACCAGCAATCAACTATCAGTGAAGGTACAAGACCTCATCTTAAAGCCTATGCCTTTGATTAGTTGTATCATTGGAGGGTAGCTGCCAGCTGAAATGCTGAGTACATACTCTTATAGTCCAGTGTAATATCTTGGCATGTACACACACTGCTCCATCAAATTGTTCCAGTGAACTTGGCATTGCTCTCGCAATGCAATCCCTCTCACCAATGATAACGTATCTGATACACGCTTGGCTTCTTCTCACTGGTACTTGCCGATGGCAATCAGCACAGAAGATGATAATCGCCGAAGTCCCCTTTGAACTAGCGAATTTACTAATGCATCAGGCGATTCAGGATCTTTTGAACTTTATTTGTATCCCTCATGGATATCCGTGGAGCCCGTCGAGCGCTCATGTTGTCTCCTTTTGGACAAATCTTCCTCATGCCTCCCAAAGGACCTTCGTGTCCGACACAGGAAGAAGTATGATCACGTCTGTTCCATTCATAACTTCATTATTAATTCTCAATCTCTGTCGTGAAGTCTTCTGTCATGGAATCAGAATGACACCGGGGGCCTGAAGGGCCGAAGAGTTTTCAGTGTCCACGCACGTGATAGTTGAATATATTAATGACTTATTTTATAATGTTGACAAGAAGACGATAGATGCATTCGCAAACAGCCAAAAAAAATTAGCCTCATCCGTATCGTGTCGAGACCCATAACTCTAGCAACCTCCTAACATGCAGAGCGACGACGTGATCTGGTCGGTCATAAATCAGCAGTTTTGTTCATACAAAGTCAAGTGAGTTTATTGAACAATATTGAACAACCTTTGGTCGCGACTTTTATTGATCAGTACTTATGCAGGACGACAACTCAGAATTTCTGCCGCAACGAATATAATGTTACCGGGTTTTGTAATCGACAATCATGTCCACTGGCAAATTCACGATACGCAACAGTTAGAGAGCAGGAAGGTGCGTCGAAATTCAATATCGGAAACGAATACTAAAAACGAGTATTATTTCAGGCGTGCTATATCTATTCGTAAAAACAATCGAACGAGCGCATAGCCCTGCACGAATGTGGGAGCGTATAAGGCTTTCAAACAATTATAGCAAGGCCCTTGAACAGGTGTGTGCACAAAATTTCGAGTTCTCTCATTCACCGAGTCGTCATCCAGATTGACGCCGAACTTATACATTGGCCGAATTTTACCATTCATAAGTGCAAGCAACGCGTCACTAAAATCACTCAATACCTCATAAAAATGCGGCGCTTAAAGCTAAGACAACAGTATGTTATCCTGCTTTTCGAAAACTGTCCTGTGCCTGAAGTTCATTGTATCTGATTTTCTTAGACCCAAACTTATCGGTGTAAAAAAGAAGTTGGACCGACGTGAGGCCGTGCGGGAACGCAAGGCACTCTCTGCAGCGCATTTAGAGCGGTCAATAGAGAAGGAACTTATCGAGCGATTGAAGTCCAAGGCATACGGCGATGCACCGCTGAATGTTAACGAGAGTGTGTGGCAAGCAATTCTCGATCGGGAAAAGAAGGGATCAGAGGCTTTGGCCGATGGAGAGTTAGATATGCAGGACGACGAAACAGACGAAGACGAGTTGGAAGAGGAAGAAGAGGGCGAATGGGACGAGCGTGAATTTGTCAGCGACATTAGTGAGGACGAGGACGATGGGCTCAGTGATTTGGAGGACGCTGTGGTGAGTAGCCGTCTTTTTTGACTGATACAGTGAATCCTGATCAAATCTCTCCCAGGATGGTGCCGAGGACGATGACGAGTCAAGCGCAGAGGAAGGTTCGGATGATGAGAATGAAGATACCCAACCAAAAACCATTCTGGGTAAGCGGAAAACGTCAGCACCGGTGCCCAAACCGCCGCGAAAGCGGCCCGACAAAAAGAGCAAGAGTTCGTGTCGCTCTTATGCATTTCACGACCAAATTGATAACATACCTATTTACAGGAGGACCCCGCGTGGAGGTGGAATACGAGCAGGAGTCGGAAAGTGTTCCCTTGTCCAAGTCGGCCTTAGCCAACTGGTAGCATTAGTCTACGTCAGTGTCTATCTACAGGCATTTATCTTCATTGGAGCTGGGGAAACTCGATCGAAACATATACGGCAGCCGGGGAGATGGGCAGGGAGTACAATAAATAAAATTGGTGTGCGCGCAATTAAAGGGCAGAAACCCGAGCTGTTCAGAGTGGTTCGGTAAATGGTTGTTGTTGAGACTGAGGGAAGTCGGGCGCTAATTGGTTTTCTGTACCATCTTCTCTTTCCGAAGCTCTATGTCGCGGCGAGTCATGCGCGTGCCACAAATGACATCCCAGTGCACGAAGAATGGCTGTGAGAAGTTGGACTTGATACCGATGACCTAAGGCATTTTCAGCCGTTGCGCAGTTGACGACCACGGAACCACGGAGATGGTAGAAACTCACCTGATGATGGATATCATGATAATCAGCATTATTACTGGACATAAGCTGAAGTGGGTCAAAGGGAAAGCTATAACCGCAGTGGTCGTCGACGGTTTTGAGGGTGGAGAAGATGAACAGTAGTGTAGCCTGACGAACGCTCATGCCGGTGAGGTATTCAGCAAGGCCAGCACCAAGCGAATCAAGGAGGAAACCCTCGACAGGGTGGTTATACAGAGAACCGAATGCATAGGGAACATATAGGCGATGGTGGACGGAATGAAACTGCTTGTACAGAAATTTGTTCACATGCATAAATCGATGCAGGAAATATTGCCATGTGTCAATGACAAACCTGTCAAGCCTTTCAGTGTTTATGTTCGGACTCAGGGTGACAGAGGACGCACATTGCGCTCATCAGCTGAAGTATAGGTATTGCCCACCAGTATACATAGTATGCGATTTGCGGCTCTACTACCTCGAGTTTCACTTGACCCAATGCCCAAGATGCGAATGGACGAAGAGACCTTGCTATCCCCTGCATCTTTTCGTTGTGGTTGGCCGGTTTGCCCTCTGAGGACAGCCAGAGTAACCCAAGAACTGTCTGTATGATATGCTGTAATATTACTGCCAACACGACCTGTGTGCGTGTTGCGCGATTTCGAGCCGTGACTTCCTTCGATTCATGGATGCGATATCTATCCAGCCATTCCCAGCCAGATATATCGAGAAAGTGGAAGAAAAGAGAAAGTGACCAGTATGCAATGATCGGAGCGGCGAGTGCGAGGTAGTGGTCACGAATGCCGGGAATGAGGGAAGGCTCAAACGAGTAATAGAATGGAACAGACAAACAGTGCTTGACACCGTCTATAGTATTATAAGCATTGCAGGTGGTCATGGCAGAAGAACACAAAATTCAAACATCCGTATTCCCACGGCAAAACATTTGATAATTTATATTGAATCACTTCAGAAAATATACAACTGTGATCTTCTTGGAATAATAGAGCGATTTAAAAAAGCAGGAGAGTCCATGTAGCTTCCGGGTACTAGGATTCGTTAAGATTGTGTAAAAGTGTCGTAAGGCATCGTTTCGTGACCATGTCACCCTGAAGCTCGATCAGCAATATTAAGACTGATTCTACGATAGAGTTACCTTCAAAAGGGTGCTGAAGGTATTGTCACGGAGTGGTTCGGGAAGACAGGCACGTAAGGCCTCTCGCGCCCTTGATATAACGGTTAGATTAGTGATCGTGCTGACGCGACAAAACTCACCTAAGATTATCACTCAGGCGCAAGTAGCACCTGACAACATGCTTCAAGAGACGTACAGCTTGCGTCTCCACAAGCTGGTTGACCATGTTGCTGAGCACAGTGCCCACTGCATAGAAGCGCTCGTACGTATGACAAATGTACGTCAACCCTGTCTCATCAAGCAATATCTTTTGCACAATAAAGATGGCCACGGTTTTTGAGAGCTCGGAACCCGTCTCCATGATACGGAGGCAAAGGGGAATTATTTCCGTTGAAAGTAGAAAGTGAATTACAGCATTGTTATCATTTTGCTGGAAAATGACTTCAGCATAAGAAAGTGAGGGGCAGATTCAACACACCTTTACAAGGGCACCGATCACGCCAAGAGAAGTCAGTCGGAGGTATTCAAACGGGCGCGTTTTAGATGTCGTGTTCAGGAATGGATACAAGAAGAGTGGTATGTGAGCTGCGGAGCGGACGTGAATCGCTATGAGTCAAAATGAACGCCGCAACGAACCGTTGAGAAAGAGTTGTCTGGTGTCTGGATGAGATGCAACACATTGTAGAAGTGCGAGTGCATTGCAGACCCGATTAGATATGTGGGCCGTGAGATTTGGCGGAGAGAGCTGCGGGTATACCGAGACGATTTCCTGAAGAAGTGCAGGCATGATTCCTGTTGCAACAAGTGAGTATACTGCGGTAAAAGAAAAAATAATTACTCGCCAAACGAATGCCACAGTACAAGCGCGAGGTCATCGTACTGCTCTCGCTTCTTACTAAGCTCGAGTAGTGCCCCCTCCCTGGTATTCGGATCCATCAGGTCTACAACCAGGTCGTATATTTTGCTGTCTTCCTGTGTTGCATGGTTGGCACCGACGACATTGCTCACCATAAACTGATTGATGCCTTGGTGTGGTGCAGGATGTGCCAATGACGCGGAAAGCGGGGGCGTCGACGAGTAATTCGACAGACCAGCACCGCGAGAATACGGGTTATACTGGTTCTGCTGAAGATAGGAAACTGGCTTTGGTGAGACTAAGCCTGCCATGGCAGACGGGGAGCACAACGGACGGCCTTATATAGTGCTCGCTGCCTCAGGGACGAAGACTGGCCGTCAGTCACGTCGTCACAATGTCACAACAATGGGTATCAATCACGTTCAGATCACTACATACAATGGCCAGTCCTAAATATAAAAACCGCCTACAGTCCTGCTGCATAATGTAAAAGCCCCAAGAATTTGTACTAAAAGGATCGTTCATTGCAAGGAACCACGTAAAGCACGTACAGCTCGTACCTTTTCCTCCTCCGAATCGGAGAACATCGACCAGTGGCCACGCCCATCCTTGAACTCAATGGCAAAGGAGTATGGAATAGCTTCCAAGTCTTCATAGCCCTCATTCCACTCTCGCAAGCCCCGAATGGTACCCCGGAGCTCGACCTTGTCCAAGAATTGTTGTGTGTCCTACACATCTGGATTAGATAGTTGTCGATGATACAGATAAAAGAAACGTCGCACCTTGGGACTCCTATAGAAGTATACCGCTGTCCCAATAAATTTATAAAACCTTCTCTTCCAGAGCAAAGACTCATCAGTCTGCATCGACACCCAGCCCGATATCAGAGCGTCAACATTATGGTTCATCTTCACCTTAGCCTCCGCAACTTGAATCTTCTTCTTCCTCTCCACTTCCTCTTTCCTCCTGGCCTCCTCTGCCCGCCTGGAAGACTCCTCTGCCATTCTTGTCTGCTCCTTCCTCCACTTTTCAAGCCTCCTATGCTCCTCCATCCTCCTTTCTCGGTCCAACCTTCTCCGTTCCTCAATCTCTCTTCTCTTTCGCTCCTCTTCCTCCTTTTCCAGCTCCTCTTTTCTTCGCCGCTCTTCGGCAAGAACTCTAACCTCTTCCTCAATAGATGCCCTTCGTCGAGCCTCAGCCTCCTCTATTTCTCTGAGCTCTTGCTCTTTCCTCCTCCTTCGCTCTTCCTTTAGCCTCTCCTCTTCCCATCTCGCCTCTTCTTCCTCTGCCTTCCTTCTGCGAAGTTCCTCCTTCCTTTTCCTCAGACGTTCCGCCGCATCCAACGGTTCAGACCCCCACTTGCTGCGCAGGCCTGCCGGCATTGATATCGCATACACGGGCGGGTCGTAATTTCGCCCTTGACTAGGATTATTGTGCCCTAGATATACACTTTGATTCTGTCCAAACTCATCGGGCTGGCCATATTCGTGCACGTTAGAGCTACTCGCATGCGAGATGACCGCAAATTCAGAAAGGCTGCCTGTCCTTGAACGTTGGGGAAGTTGATACGGGTTGCTATTTCCCGGCACAGGTCTCCGAAGTGGAACAAGAACTTGTCTGGACGTAATGCCTTCCGGCGATGGCATGGCAGATAACATTCCTTGATCCTTCGGTGGTGCCGGGGGCGGCGGTAGATCATGGATATTGAAGGCCTGGCCCTCGGCGTCGTCGACCGAGTCTGACTTCTTTTTTCGGCCACGAATGAGAGATGCGAACATGCTAGTAGAATTGGCCATCGGTGGGGCGATGCTAGAAGGCTGCGGTGTGGGCTGTGGTTCGGACGCTATACGTCTCACAGGTTCAATGGCAAAATGGGTGGATTTAGAGAGATCGGGAAGATCCTTGTTCTTTGGCCGCGGATGAGGAGAGTCGTTTTTGGCGGTTCGTCCCACGGCGAATGTGGAGACAGTACTGAGGGATTCTGGCTCTTCTTCGTGGACGAGAGCGGTATGTACAGCTTCAAGGGTCAAATGGGAGAGATCGTCGACTGTCAAAGTCGTTTGGTGTTTCTGTGGGTAACAACAGGAAGAAGAAAGTAAATGTGCGTGTCAGTTTATATGGCGATAATGGACTGGGAGAACAAGAACAATAGTGATACAAACTTTGAAAATCGTTGTCCCCACACGGCGTGAATGGACGAGCGCACGCGCTAGTAATTGCAGAATTGAGTTGAGGTCGGAAGTCGGAGGGATAATCATACCTTTCTTCACGGCCGCTGTGGATGTTGGAATATAGTTAATAAGGAGGAAACCAGGCTCTACGTCTTTCTCTTCGCGATAAAACCCAATATGGACCTGCCCTGGATCCTCCATACTGCGCTTGAGCTCGCCGAGACCGCCGCTGCCATGATCAAACAGTGCGAGCTCGTCAAACTATACAAACACTCAACGTTCAACGCCAGCTCATATCACACTCGGGCACCCACTTTACTGTAGTGCAAAAGCAACCTGTGACACACAAACGTACCAAAAGCAGAACAACTATTAGCCTAGAATAAGGGGACAAATGAACAATAAAGGCACCAATTGTTTGTGTTGCGAAGGTCAATAATTGATTCATATGCCGCGACTATCGCTCCTGGGTCTGTGAGGTTGAGCGCCATATCCACATAAAGTCTTCTCTAGATCGAACACAAGGACAAAGAGAAAAAAAAGAGTACAGTGTGAAAGAAGTCGGAATTGCTACTACTTCTGTTGGTCCGCATACTCGATTATGTATATGCACGTGCCACTGCCCGACAATGCATAATCATGACAGGGTCCTAGTTAAAATGGGAGACGCTGGTAGCAGAAATGATATGGATGTGGGGCTACAACTGTACGATGATAACATAGCCGTAACGGCAGGTAACGACTGCCAACCCGCGAGGGCCCCACTTCAGGCTTCTTGATGGCTTCGAGCCTCCTCCCTGGCTGCCTTTCCATCTTCTCCATTCTCGTCGAACTGATACATCGGAAAGTCAAATAACAAGGTCCTCTTTATCAAAGTCGGTACTCGGTTGTAAATCACTTGTGGTATCGGTATAAGGATGGACGTTCGTTTCAAGTATGCCTTATACTCTTGCCATGCATCGTGGTGTTCGATCTCAGGTTCCAAACCGTACGTCTTGAGATAGTATCGTTTGGCTTGCGGTTTTTCAGCGGATGGGATACCGGAAACAAACATAAGTAGCCTACTATGTGTTAAAAGTAAATTTGAGACTGAAGTAATTCACCTACAGGACAGTAAATATAGGAGACACAATAGCACCATATTGTGCTGCTTTCGTGGATTGAGGCAGCGAGCCGTTGGTAGTAGGGGACAAGCAAAGGATCCAAATGCCCCACCAACACATTATTCTGAGGATTTGTCAAAACTTGTCCTGAGAATTAGGAAAAAATATTCCCTACTCTCCAAAATACGGTGGATGACGAGACCACGCCCAAAGCCCCGACTAGATTGATTGTAATAAAGGCTCGAGACTACAAAAGTCAGGCCTACATTAATAGGACGTCCTCCATCATTCGCTCGACTTGACTTCCAAGAAAACTGGCCACATCTTATTCTAGAGTAAAGTGTACATAAGTCCATTGACGCCTGACCTTTTGCTGATCAGCAATTGTCTCAACGACAAAGCCCAAGGCCCAAAGCACGACGCCCGTGATGTCTCTAGCCGTTCCAAAAGGGGGATTAGATCCTCCGTTGTGAGTATCAGAAACAGCAGGAGAATTGAGTATGGTCAGAGGGAGGGAAACTGTCCAGACCTAGATATTATTGAGGACTTCGTCTTGAACGATAAAAATGATACTGAAATGTACCCAGATAATCTGTCCTAGTAAGCGAGAAACGAAGAGTGAGAAACACAAGAACTGGTATCGGCTGATTTACCTATCCAGAACCCTAAAGAACATGGATGTGATTGAGCGGTGCTCAGGATAATTTCTAAACAAGCGACAAACCCAAAAATTTGAAAAAATGACTGCGGATTTCATCGAAGCGTGAGTCGCTTCCTCTCTTTAAAACACGGAACAAAAGAAATCCTATCATAGCAGACTAAATCATCCCGCAAATATTGACAGACTTGGCACAGACCTGCGATGCGTGATGCCCAAACCATGACGAAAACACTCGCAACTTTGAAGCACGCTTAAGCGGTCTCAAGAAAATATTGAGGTATATAGTGACGCACCAATGTTACGTGCGTGGAACGTATTGCCGATCAATAAAGTCAAAAGAGCTTAGGAATGAAAAATTAACACTCTTCCTTCGAAAGCTTAGCCAAGATGACTCACCAAGAAGAAAAAAATTGGATCCTGGAAAGAGAAAAAAAAAGGGTGTGATTAAATAGCAAATACATCGAACTAAAGCACAGACCCCCAGTAAAATCGGTGATCTTGTCAAACCCGCATGTCCATGCTATCGCAAAGCCCAGAAGTTGGTATCCAAGGGTAACCAGAAAAGTAAGAGAGAGATAAAAGCAGTCAATGGAATATACTGGTGACATTATGCAGATGAAGTATTGTGAAAGCGGTCGAAAGGAGACGGTCAGACATGTTTAGGGTCACAAGGAAGCGAGCCCGCGCGATTGCGCCCTGAGATCGACGGGTCACGAGAAATGAAAAGCCAAACACGTGCTCTCCTTCAACCTTTAATTTGTTTTTTACCTTGGTTTTTTAAACTTGATTTTTCAAAGTGGATGGACAATGCTGTTGAGCGCGAATTATGTCAAACGCCGGGAAACCGACAAGTAGTAACAATTTGCAAACAAAACAGATCGATTACATGAATCGCAGGGAAACCGACAATACTGACGAAATTGCGTTGCGGACAAAGCTGCTAATTTCCAGATATGGTAGCTTTTTGGCGCAACATGTTGAAATATCTCATCACTGTACTTTGCAGTGTCCTGTGCGGACGCTGCAGTGCAGGAGTGCAGGTCAAAACCTTCTACGAACTATGTTGCCTGGACCCGGGTTCACTTGGGGACTTTCTGAGGTACTTCTGGATCTACCAGCATGAGAAGTTGATTGGATGCCCTCAGCTCACCTTCCAGAAAAATTAGCAAATGTTATCATCATCAAAAAAAAATGGACTCCAACCTGCCACCATCATCTTTTTCATTTTCTTATGCTTGGTTGGTCAAGTAACGCCATTTATTTTGGAATCACGGGTGCCCACATCTGATGTTGCTCAAACTCAGTGTACAACTGGAGCTAGCATCGGGGCAGAAGGGACTTTATTCTGAATATTTTGTTCCTGATTAGGCAAATCACCATCAGTCGCAGAAAACATTCCTATCTCTGTCATATGCGCGTCTCTGCAACAACTTCCTCACTCATCCAAAATCGGCATCTCTCGATTTCTTCCAACGTGATATTCTTTATCACTGATTCTGTTGCCATGTCGTTGCCTCGCGACAGGACCATACGTCTGCGGACAATACTAGTTGATGACGCAAAGGTTTCCCAGACAGGGCCGCTAATCTTCAGGGAAGAAGGGTTGCCTGTCGCGGCAAAAGAGGTCCAGAAAGCTATTGCTTGAGACGACAGTAAAGCCTCGCTCTGTCCAGCAGGTATTCAGATATTGAACCCGTTTCTCAAGGAAAGGAATATGCAGACAGTGTTAAAGGGTGTAAACGTGTTTCCTGCATTGCCAAAAGTGCTGCATCGTATAGTAGTTAGTAACCAACAAGTAGCTCAAGACAGAATTAGAAAGTTGAGTGCGCTTACTTCGTCCCTGAAAATTATCAGAATACAATATCGTGTCGTTCCTCATCAGGACTGACCATCAAACAAGTAGTAGATATCAGATGTGTGCATAGCTCCCAGAAAGGGATTTGCATTGTATAAAACAGTATCCGGAGCGTCCCAACTAGTGGGAGAATTGGTATCGCCGATCATTATCAATAGCAACACACCTGAATGCATAAACATTCTTGGCTCCTTTGAGTAGCAGATTCTCTGCAAGAAACCAATCCCTAGTCCAAATCATATGTCAGGGTTGCACGGAACAACTAATCGTTATCCGACGAACATGCAAGTAAAAATTATCTCCCCAGCAATTGTCCAAGCTCGATCCCACTGAGTTGGAAACGGACTATGAGGGACGTCAGGAGAAGGATATAGTGCTAGTGCTCTGTTTATTGTCATGTTCGACTAGCACCCCATATTTTTCCTAAGATATCATCCAGTTATTATTGCGGCACTTACCACCCCCGGCCATCTTGAAAAGACAAGTCGTCGAATATCATCGTCTGTCACAAAAGAACTAGGTTTCCCTGATGCAAACGTTTTTCCATCGCCTGTGCAGTGACCTCCGATGTAGTCGATTGCACTGAAATTGCCACCAGCGATGAGTCGCGAAGGGAGATCAGGAAGGAAGCCACCAGGTCCATCAATAACAGGAGCAAATGCTCCATTCGGTACACGATTAACAGCACTAACAAGGGCGCCTAGATGAGGAGTTGAAAATGATTGTGGTCGATTGGGGTGATTTCGACTAACCAGTTGAAGCACTGCGTAGGCAATCCATAGCCTGCGTCCCTACTGTAGGACATCCTGCGAACGCAGCCGCGCTAGCTGAACTCATTTGGAAAACTTCTTCGCAAGTAGCAATTGGAAGAATATTCACTAAAAGCTGCCTCGACCTGGTCTTGGGTACTGGTCGGTCCGAACCCTATAGACTGTGCCGTAACTCCTTTAAACGGTATAGGTTTGGTTCCTTGGTCAAGTGAGTTTCAGCATCGAGTACATGGGAAAATCTAGGTACCCCCATAAGCAACAAGTTGCATTATGACACTAGCACCTCCGGCGCTTTCCCCGTAGATGGTCACGTTGTCTGGGTCACCACCGAACTGTGGAATATGTCTCTGGACCCATTCCAGGGCTGCCCTTTGGTCCAACAGCCCTATGTTGAGATCACCATCAGAAGCAACTGTCGCGCCACCAAGGAACCCAAATATATTCAGGCGATATGCCATAGATACAGCAACAATGCCACCGTGCTGTGTCACCCAGTCATACATAGGAAAGCCTTGCGGCGACTGTGGAAAAGTTTAGCGTGAGTGACTTTGAGAGCGAAATCGCAAAATGTCACATTGGCATAGAATCCACCTCCCTGGCAATCTGTCAGACACACCTTGCAACAAATGGCAGACGTACATGGATGTAGACAGCAACAGGAAGCTTGTCCGTGTTTGTCGCATTCGCCGGTTTCCAAATATTGAGTTTCAAGCAATCTGACAAGTGTTTAACAACGTTCAGAAAACCAAATTCGCTTACCTTCTGAACCTATCCCAACTACCGCGGGCCGTTGGATACATGGGGGACCCCACCCTCTTGCGTCATCAACATGTGATGCAATCTTGTGTTCGTTGAGCATTTTAGGGGCTCTGAACCTCAATTCTCCCAACGGCGGCTGGGCATATGGGATATTACCATAAAATACAACGGGCCCATTCTCTACTCCAGTAGGGGAAGTCGTATTCCCTGCAAATGCTGCATAACCGAGGTCGACTACAGGTCCCAGAGGTGACATGAGAGATCGACCATTTGTTTGTTGGATTATCAAAAGAGAAACGAAGAAGAATGCAGACAGAGACATGCGATATAGTAGCATTGACACTTTAAAGATGTTCACAGTACGTGTGAAGCCCGGTTGGACGATTTATATTGCTCGAAAGAAGATCATACGCTCGGCCCGCAGACGAAAACCAAACGCGGACCGCAGAAGTACTGACTAAAATGGCCCGCCAGTGCATCGCGTCAGCAATACCTAAAACATGTCGTAGTAGAATTCCAATGTAACAATGAAGTTGATGCTCGCGAGGTAAGACGGACGCTTCGGTGTTCTGGACTCGTAACTATTCGTTGGAAAGTGAGGTCAAGAGTCTAAACTATGTGAGTTCAACAGCCTCGTGATCTCAATATACTTACAGTGAGCGGTCCGTACGATGGAGTTGAGGAAGAAACCCCCCTAGAAGGTTGCCTTCGGATATCCCCGAAATTGAGGCAAGAGAGAGGGGCGCCCTTACAATATCGACGATGAGTTTCCAAATCAATCTTGTTCAAACCGCTTTTTCCCTCACACTCCAATTGAATGTTGGTAACAAACAGAGCCCACGCCCTTCTTTGTAGCTAAACAAATAATTTCAGCTAACAACGGCGGCGACAACAACACTATTTCAATTTGTGGGCTTGTAAGGATGTCCGACTCTGCCAGGACGTCGGGACGTTGGCGCCATGAAGCCTAATTAGTTGTGGTACACAATCATGCATTTTTTAATGTTTTTATTATATATCCTAAACCCTTTGGGGCCTTGTGTCCATGACTGTTTCAGCTGTGCGTACACGCCTTACGAATCGGCCTTCTATATCCACTAGAGGCTGACGCCAACACTGCATCTTTGTATACAAATGTGCACTATTTCAAGATCACTAGATTGGATTCAATTCCTATTCCTCCCATTATTACTTGGGTAAGAATAATCAGATAAGTATGCAATACAACTGCAATAGAGCTGTTCCTGGTGTCAGTGGTCATCTATCTATCGGTCTTCTACTGTTTCCAAAGTCTGGGTCCACAACGCTACCTTGGGATGCGCATTGACCTGAAACGACGATGAATTATTGAAGTCGGTGATAACAACGATGACGCACCTTCCTAGGGTCAAAATTAAGGACTTGCAAGCCTTCTAGAGATGTTGCACGGGACAAGGCAACATAAGCCTGGCCTGGAAGATACCCCTGTCATGACCAAGCTTTTCAAGTCATTTAAAGATCTCACCCTTCTCAAATACCTTCCCCAAATCAACCTTGACTCTATCAAGTGTCTGACCTTGCGACTTATGTATACTCATGGCCCAAGCCAAAATCAAAGGAAGCTTCCCATCCGAAAGATTATTACTATGTGCCCTGAAACCCCCTGACGAGAAATCACGCACCTGCGTTCTTGACACCTGTACCTCACCATTCGGCAGCTCCACCTTCCACACTTCCGGCATAACTAACATCGATCTCCTCCCACCTCCCGGCGTAATAAACTCCACTACCGGATACAACTTAGCCTGACTTGCCGCTGACGGGACGTTCTTTTTCGCTGCAGTTCCTACCCCTGTAGTAGACGACGCCGCACCGATGACAGCCGTCTCACCCGTAGGTGCTCCATCAGCGTCAATGTCGTGCGAGGTCCCATACACGGCAGGGTCGACGAAGCGCACGATCCGGCCCATACTGCCATTGACGAGCATCTCGTCAACGTTCTTGATTAGCATTACCTGAGCATCGACACGAAGGGTTAGATGACGTGGGGCCATGAAGTTACTGAGAATTTTTTGTTTTTGGTTCTCGTCCTGAAGCATCCCGCCATCAATAGAGGTGAACCGTGCTTCGTCAGTGTGGAGGCGATTGATGCGTTCAGTGTTTGAGCGATCGACGTCTTCACGCCGAGGGAATCTAGATGACATAGTCAGCCTTGAGAACCCGTGCAGACAATGATGGGATGATACAATTCTGTGGCCGCGAGGCCATCCTCATATTCGATGGGCCGGGACAGATTTCTGAACCTAGCGATAGACTTTTGACTTAGTCGACCGAAACGCATCTCATTCAACATATCAACAAATTCTAAGAAGTCGGGGTATTATATCAGTCCTCTAGGAACGCAGGGCAAATGAACGAACCTTGATCACTTTGCCGGAACACTTTTGTCAGATTATACGTGTGTTTGATCGTTTCCTTCCACATCGACGCCTCAAAAGCAAACTTGACCTGGCCATTGCCTTTTGTGACAGGCGGGAGCTGAAAGAAGTCACCAGTTACGACGACCTAGAAAGAATTCGGAATTGTATGATTTCCGGGAACAGCAAGTTCAAATATACCTGGATTCCACCGAATGGTTCAGGTTTTTTCCGAATTATGCTCCCTATTCGTGCGAGCTTGTCGAAAAGGTCTCCGTCGACCATGGAGACTAGAAAGACAATCATTACGTGGCTTCATGGTCGAGAGATAGCGGGGAATGAACCTTCGTCGATAATCAGGACTTTCGTCCTCAGCCATCGTGTGGCCGCTTTCCTGTTCTTCCGGATCTTCGTAGCGAGATCCTCTGCACTCTCGATTCCAAGCCCGATTCCGGCGAATGAGTGGATGGTTACGCCGCCAATGTTACATGCTGCTATGCCAGTCGATGCAGTAATGGCGATGGCATCGGGAGTGACATGGACCTTGCGAAGACTCTTGATAATTTCGCGAAGAAGCACAGATTTCCCAGTTCCTACAACGAGATTAGGAAAACGATTCTTAGTTCGGCGCATATATGCGCACCTGCACTACCAGTGTAGAAAACATTTTCACCGCCCGAAACAAGTTTTAGAATCTGGTTCTGTTCGTGACTCAAAAAGACTTTTGCGATTTTCTTTGGCACAGAAGTTGGAACAGTGCATGTCTCGGGTTTTTTCGAGCAGAAAGATCGAGGTTTATTGGTTGTAGAAGAACTAGGTCGTGTGGAAGTGACATTCTTTGTAAAACTGGGCTCGCACAAAGGATCATTTGTCCAGGATGGTGGAAGTTGTCTCGACTTTTTCGCGGGAGGTTCATGATGTTGCACAGGACTCAACCGTTTATTGAAAACTGTCGAGTCAACAAGGGCATGTCCTCTTGGTATTAGAGGAGTTTTCTCTGAAAGTGCGTTCTGGATGTGCTCAAGTCGACTGGTTGCCGGAGGAGGCGCGCCGCGTGGAGTGGGTGGCCATTCGATCTCTTCAGAGGAATGGGACATAGACGACGCTAAGAAGTCGCGCTTGACGGTACGTAGGCCAGACTGGGCGGTTTTGGACATGGAGTGGAGGATGGAGTTGCTTACTCTCACGTGACCGTGGCGACGCGTGACTTCGGACCGAAATTCTGATTGCCAGGGCATCTCATCGCACCTGGTGACGGGATCAACAAAATTTCTTCGAGATTGCCTCCTTGGTTGCAGCTGCCACTGTCCACTTCATGCCTTTTGTCTCTTGGGGAAAGGCTTCGGGATCCGCTTCGCACGATTCCATCGTAAAGCCAATATAGAAATGACGTGGAAGCTTGTTTGAGCCTTGTATATATGTAAGTATGTAAGTATGTGGCCTTGATGGGTCCCTCGAGGTTCACTATGCGTTCTCTTCTGCCAGCTGTTGCTGCTGGTGTTGTATGCCACTCTTTCTTCTTCTAGCCATGCATCCATAGTGCTCACCCTAACCACTCTGTAGATCGGACACCTTGTCTATAGATTCCTGGAACCTCGCAAAGTCCGGTGGCATTTCGTCCTCCTCATCCTAGCACCACTGTCCTTGACCCCGTTGCTCGTTCCCCATTACTCTGTCATTTTTGCTGCTCTCGTTGTCTGGTCAAGTTATGTAATCACTTTGGTCATCTGTACCATGGCATACCGTATCTCGCCGTTCCATCCGCTCGCAAATTACCCCGGTCCCTTCATCTGCAAACTTACCAAAATACACTTTGCTCTTGTATCCACGGGTGGCAGGCAGCACATCTACTATAACCAGCTCCATCATCATTATGGTGATATTGTGAGAACCGGTAAGACTCAGTATTGAAAGCCGTCCGTCTCGTATCAAAAAACTTTTTGTATGTCATTCGTAGGACCCAACGAGTTATCGTTCTGCACCCCTGAACTAATCGCCCCTATGCTTGGTCCTCGTGGAATGCCCAAAGCAGAGTGTAAGATCCGCAATTCATTTTTTGTCAACTGTTCTTAGCAGAGCCAAGTCTGGGATGGCCAATTCGGGGAACCGGATCAGAAAGTATTCCGCTCACTCGTCGGAATCAGGGACCCGCAAAAACACGCGCAAATACGTCGTATATGGGCTCGAGGCTTCACTCCGGAGGCACTGCGGTCTTACCACCCCATTCTCAACAAACGTGTTAGCAATCTCATCGGTCACTTTGACGCCAGAGTCGGCCAAACAGTAGACCTATCGAAATGGATCAGTTATTTCACGTAATTTACAAATATATTTGTCGGGTAAGTAGATCTGATTGTGTTTTCAGGTACGACGTCATGAGTGATATGGCGTAAGTCGGACCTTGTAGGTTCGCTTTACCCTCTGACCAGTCTCATTATCTTAGCTTTGGTGACGACATCGAAATGATGCAAAACCAAGATTCGATGGGCTTCTGGAGAACGATGGAAGAGTCCATGCCGTATAGACCTCTTCTGCTCCATGTATATCTACCAATCTCACTCGTGTTGACTCTCAGGACGGGACTTGTATTGGCACATATACCGTGGCTCACAGATTTCGTATATAAAGTTCCTGGTGTGGCAGACAAAATCAAATTCTTCCGAGAATCGGCTCGGCAGCGTGTCCTTCGACGCCTAGAGAGAGGACCTACAACTCAGGATCTTTTTTATCACCTGGTACGCTCATGCAAACGATCCAAGAAGCTTATGGCGATATGACTGAACTTTGCCTTTTTTTAGATGGACGAGGGGAAAATAGATCCGACTCCTCCTGCAATTGAACAGGTCGTTAGTGATGCTTCTTTGACAATAGTAGCTGGATCCGACACCCTGTCACCTGCACTCTGCAGTCTCTTTTACTTTATCATTTCCAACCCTGTTGCATACAGTCGGCTCCAGACTGAAATTGATAACTCTGATGTATCTCCTGAAGACGTGCAAGGCTTATCACAGCTTCCCTACCTTAATGCTGCTCTGTGCGTTTACTCAGACATTCATTCATTTTACTTCCATTCTTATGAAGAATTACAGGATGGAGACCCTACGTATTATCCCACCACTCCTTAGCGGAGTCACTCGATCACCCTTACCTGGCAGTGGTGGGTTTATGTTGGGTCCTCAGTACGTCATTTCTCAATCATAGGCCAATGGCGCATTATTTACTGACGCCGATACATCAGCTTGATTCCTGAAGGGACCACAACAGGCATGCACATATATACACTGCACAGGGACCCACGTAATTTTTTCCTTCCGAAGTCCTTCATACCCGAAAGATGGCTACCCGTCAAGCAACAGCTTGCCTTCGAGCCCGAGCTCTTCAAAGATCGCGACTTGGTCATCCACAACCCAGATGCATTTATCCCGTTCTCCTATGGGCCAGTAGACTGTGTTGGAAAGCGGTTTGCATGGCAAGAGTTACGAGCTCTTGTGTGCGCCGTGATGCGACGGTTTGACTTGCAATTTGCTCAAGGTTACGATAAGGCTACCTGGGAGGGTGAAATGCACGATTTCTTTGTCTTGAAGAAAGCCCCACTACCCGTAGTCCTTACGCTGCGAGCATCACAGTAGATAGCATGGTGGGCACTGATGTTCCTGCTTGTCCAGCAAATCAACGACAGCGTAGATAGATAGCAACTTTAGTAGCACAGTAACACATAGTCTGGTCTGAGATCCCTGTACTAATATTCGGAATCGTGTCAGAGTGTCTTGAAAGCATGTACGTTCATTCTCATGACTCTTCTGTTGATTGGGTGGGTAGCTCGAACTTCTATACTTGCTTTCAAGCGCTTCTACCTGACAAGCCGGAAGAATCTTGGTCATTTCTGACACAATCGCATTTGAATCATGGCTGGCAATTCACAATGTTGGCAAAGTATCCGAAAGTTCGTTTCAAATGAGCGAAAAAGACTATGAAAAAAAAAACTTGATAACATTCCTGAATCTTTATCCTATAAATCTCAATGGCCCATAACTATCGACCACTACGATGCTCGTACGCAAACATGAGATCTGCCAAACTGAGGTCTTCTCTGGACGATATCGCAGCACCCACGATTGGAACGTTGTCAACGACTCGTATCAAATGAGAAATATCTTTGTTGGAGCAAGGCATACGAAGAAGAACAATTTGATTCAAACTCTATATGCAATAGCAGCCTGATCATCTTCATCCTTATTGATTTCAGAGGTACTATGCCTGACCATCCGGCGGTATTGCCTAATACCAGATATCATCAATGTCGGCCCTAATTCAGGCCGAGAATGGAGAGTTCAAACCAGGCGGGATCGGTGCTGTGGCGACGAGCGTCGTTGCAGGCATCGCATAACAAGCCGTTTATTCCGGCTAGCTTGGACAGACGGCTGGAGGCTTGGATGATAATGGCTTATAGAAATCACCCCACTTACTCTATTGGTATTCTCATGGAAATCAGTTAAAAACTTGAGAGTCAGCTATCTGTCCAAAGGTGCAATTAGTAAGGTTCTCTTTCTCGAGCCACTTTGGAATCCTTGGAAATCGCCGCTAGAAAAGTGAAATTCCAAGTTGATTTAGCATTACCACAAGTTTGTTTGAAATCCTGGAGTAGAGTAACGCGGGACACTCATTACGCCACACGCCTGTTTCAAATCAAACTTTATTTGTGCTGCGTCCAAACAACCGGCGATGTTTCACAGAGGTATGTTATGTTTACACCAACAGTGGTCGGGCCGAAAAAAATCATCAAGTTCATCGTGGTATTTCGCACTGATTACCCTCATGCGAAACAAACCTGGGACAGTATCCAGTCTTTCGCTGTCATCGGCTATAGATCGTTCGAGCGCATAATAATGAGGGTAGGATATCACTGCCCCAGGGTTATATTACGTATCAGCTAGCTGGTCACAAAAATGTCGACTAGTCAACGAACACAATGTCTGCAAGCCAGGTTCTTCTCTTACCGATATCGCAGAAGAGACACCTGGGCATTTCCTATGGCCTATCAAAGATTCGGCACTACAGCGAATCAACAATGGCGAAAAAAATGTACACAAATCTAGATTTCACCAACTTGACTAAGAGTGTTTTTTTTTTCGATTATACCCTCAGAGTCTCATTGAACCATCGAGTTTAACTCATTGAGAGGCCTTGATAACATAGCCCAACACCACTTCTTACAGGGTAACTCCAGAATACATAGGTCCGCTCGACCCACCTTGGGACAGAGCTCAAGGCGTGGACGACACTACCTCGTAGGCGCATCAATCAACTGAACTGTAGATACGTCATATGTTAGTTGACCAAGGCACTTTGGCTTGCAAAACCGAATGAGTGGTGATTGCGTGAGGCCTTCTACCCCGAGCTAGGAAGGATATTATGTAGACTGAATAGTATGTAGATGGTAAATAATGGATAATTTTGATCATAGATACGCCCTTGCACTTCTCCTCGCCATCTATACAAGTAACCCGATGAGCTCATATCAAAGAATGAAAGCAAAAGACATACTTCAACAACCTTCCAACCCCCAGTAAGCTCGTTAGACAGCTCCTCCTCCACACGCGTGATGGCAGCCACATAGATGCATTGCTCAACTTTATCATCCGCACCTACCACAATCTCGCGGGTTTTAGCGTTGCGGAACATCAGAACCTCTTGTGTTGCGAATTGGACAAGGAACACGGGTACGTCATTCTCCAACATCTTGCCGTCCGACACCTACGACGCGTAAGAAGCTTTCAAATATGGATTCTGGTTAGGCACGTACATCAACCTGACGAATGTCAAGAACTTTACTATCGCTGATGAGCCCCTGACGGAGGTAATGATCCATAGTCGCCCATAGAACATTGTATGTCTGTCAAGACACCATTGAATCATTTGACATGATGCAAGAATGAACAAGATCATACCGCTTCACCACACCATGACCGTAGCGCCTCCTGATCCGCCGAAAGATACGCATCCACCACCTCGGGAATGATATATTCCCGCAACTCGCGCTCGAACGCCTCCCGATTGAAATCAGGATCAAACATTTTCATCGCGCGCATCACCTGCGCCATTTCATTCTCATCAAAGAACGAGCCAATAGTCGACGTGACACTGCGCATGGCTGACACAACAGAGTTTTCTGACTCGTCATAAGCCTGACGCATCTCAACCAAGCGACGGAATACAGGATTCGTCTCCCTTAATCGGTTCCATCTTTCTTGACGTGGCGAATCTTTGTGCAACACGACAGCTGAGCCAGCTCTAGTCGATCAAAGTCAATGGATGGAGCGAGAAGATATACCCAAGAACTTACTCTGGGTTTGCAGTGACGCGTTTACTGGCAGGACCAAGGCCATTGTCCTTCCCCGCCTTCTCTAATCGCTTCTGCCGTCGCAGTCGACGCACCTCCTTTTCCTCGAACCCAGCATGTTTTGCGCTGCCGCTATCATCCAGGGCATCGACCAGGGTTTCCGCAAGAGCTTTATAAGCCTCAGTTTTTCGTATTGGCTCAGTGGACTTTTCGATAGTTGAAGACACCGCAGCAGAAGCCCTTGAAATCTTTTCAAGGACCGTCAGGGAAAGTAGATAAGAAATAAGACATCAAACGTACGGCACGCATAATTTCACTCTCCTCCATACTCTTCAATGCTTCAGAAACAGCATCTCCAACCTTTACACCCGTCTTCTTTAACTCTTCCGCAGCTGCTCGCAACCTAGGATTCTCTTTGATACTTGATTGAAGCTACAAAAGGTAAGCCATAAGCTCAAAAAAGATAACGTTGATTCCGGACACTCACCCGTGCACGTTCATACGCAGCCTTGGCTTTTTTCAGAGCTTCTGAGTCCTGAAACTTGTCCACGTCGCCCTGCAACTGCTTAACATTATCCTGAAGCTCTCTATTCTTCCTAAGCTCATCCTTCAACACCTCTACGAAGGTCTGGAATGGTGACTTGGGAAGCTCATTTTGGCGCCGTGAAGACGAATGGAAGCCAGCAACTGTTATCCGCAATGGTGGCGTATAAGCGGTAGAACGGTAAGATAGAAGCGCCCTGTTGCGGCTTCTTACTGCGCTGCGGACGACAAAACTCTGAAGATGACGGGGAAGCATCAGGCTGTAACTCGGACGTGGGTGTGCGCAACTCCAGTTTTTCGGGCTGATCTTCAGAAATTTCATGTATCACGTGACTATCTCTCGGCGCGTTCTGCGCGCCGGATAAAGGGAGAGTTTGGGTTGCAGGCCAAACCTGATTAGTTTGAGATAACATATGCAGTGCTAAAGCTTAGTTTGTTATCACATGCAGATAATCTTTCGAGAAGTAATTTGAATTGAAACAGAGGCAGATAATCAATTGTGGAGAATAAGTCTACAAAGTAAGGAAAGATATCGTATTAGGGTAACGACGTTACAATTTATAACGTAAAGGAGCTGGGTGTACTATTTGGTTTGATCAAAAAAGAGCACAAGGTGATCAATCAATATTTCAATCCTTGGGCTCTCGCACAGTATGGTCTGGCTTTTGATTGTGACGGAAACTCGTCCATGTCTCCTCTGTCGCCACTGCAATGCGCTGCTTGACACTAGAGAAATTGTCAAGTGCAGGCCGAACGTCTAACGAGAAGACGGGCGAGCCATCAGGCTCAGGAGGCGCAGAGTAGTAGTCGATAACGTAGCGAACCTCCTCGCCAGTCTGTGGACGTCGGACTACCCAATCATGGCGATCAAATGGTGGCTCAGAACTATGTCATGAGGACTATAAATACACTTCAAATTGGAGCCAGATACGTGGACGTACTTGAATCGCGAAGGGAACAGCCATCCAGCAAACATCCAGAAGCGAGCCTTGGGTGATATCTCTCCCGGCCTACCTTTAAATCGCGCAAGTTGGAGATCATCATGTCTGGATATCCTGTGCATTAGTTTTTCAATTTTATTTAAAAATGCGCACACTTACTCGTACTCCCTCTTTTCCCATCTGAGCACCTCCTCCCATGCACGTTCATTCAAGAAATTATGAATATCCACCATCGTCTCTACATGTTCCTCCGGCGTCTCCCATCCTTTCCGGACTAGTGCGTTGTAAAACTGCTGTGGCGAAGGGTAATCCCACTTGCTTGAACCATCCCGAGGGATAGACGACTCCGTCCGGTCTGTCGGTAGGTGTATTTTTTGATTCGGCGCTGGCGCCTGAGCAAGTTGCGGCATCTGATTTAGTGGATTGAGTGCTCCGTGATCAACAGGGCATTGGGCTGCTTTTAGAGGTGGTGTGTGGTCAACCGGACATTGTGCAGCCTTCGGAGAGTCGTGCGCCACCGGACATGTCGCCACAGAATTTTCTGAAGTTTTGTGTGATACAGGACATGTTGGAGGAGCGTTGGTCGTGGAAGTTGGCAGAGAAGCTGATTGCCCCATGACGGAATGAGAAGAGGAAGAAACAATTGCTTGGTCCTGTTGATTTCGGATTTCGGCAAGTTTTCTTGTTCCCGAGCACGTGGCTTCCGCTCTTCTTGAAGCCGCGATCTAGGAGTGAACATCTTTTTATCGTTTGACTCGAGTTTTCCTAGGAGCTTCCAGGTGAAACGGTTTCCCCCAGGATGCTAGCTCCTAATTACACGGCCCAGCCGCCAAGGACGTACATTGCTTGCAGGACAGTAAAAAATGTTTTCGCGACCGTAGTTGCTTCATGATATAGAACATTCTTCATGGCTCAAAACCTGTCAAGGGGTAATTTACGCCTCCTTTTCTTGCTGTGAAACCTCAAAATGCCAAGCATTCATGGCAATGGCCCTTGTGGGGTAGTCTGGGGCAGCTGGCCACTTCTGTTCGCTATGTTTAAGCCCTGATCGAGTTCAGTCATTCCGCGACATCCGCATTGTATGTCTCTGACTCCTCCGGTGCGATATTGGTGGTGGCTAGACGACAATATTCTACTCAAACTTTCCGCTTTGATTTGCTCCTCGCTTCATAGGTCACGTTGCTTCGGACCTCGCGTTTGTGACAAGCTTAAGAGATGAATATACATCCTCCCTTCAACACTTACAATGGGGATCCTTGCCCGGATCTTAGATCAACTTCAACATCCGCCTCTCTTAAGCCGAAGCGACATAAAAAGCATCCCGTAAACTTGGTTGTCTGACTTCCCCTCACTTTTCAACGTCAATTTCACTCATTTTCAACCTTCAATCTCAATATGCCTGGCGGCCCTTCTGCTGGAGGAGAAGGAGTTGGTGGAACGAAGAAGGTAAAACAGAACACGTTCCCTTATACCTCTGAACGACTTACCCCTTGTTGTTCAGAGTAAGATCGCGGGGATCGCATTAACAGGTAAGTTGTCTTTTTCAGTTCCACTCTTGCCCTTCATCTTATCTATCCTCAGCCTTCAGCGCGTTCGGTGGTATCCTTTTTGGTTATGACACCGGCGTTATCAATGGAGTCAAAGAAATGAAGGATTGGTTGCGAACTTTTGGTTATCCAGACCCAAGTGCACCATCCGGTTACACCATTTCTTCCGCAAGCGAGTCCTTGATTGTATCCATTCTGTCTGCTGGCACCTTCTTCGGCGCTCTTCTAGGCGCGCCCATGGCAGGTATATAAGACCTCTACCCACCCTTGAAGTGGGCAATGCTTATAGACCCTCTCAGATTATGTCGGGAGGAAATGGGGTATTATTCTTGCCTGCCTTGTTTTTTCAGTTGGTGTCGCGATGCAGACTGCTTCGACGGCTGTACCCCTTTTTGTTCGTGGATTTTCCAAGGCCATTATTCATGTGGTTAATATCTTTCCAGGTGGTTGGTCGTGTTTTTGCTGGACTCGGCGTCGGTCTTGTGTCCTGCTTGATACCAATGTATCAGTCTGAATGGTAATGTTGAAAATTGACTCCCCGAGAACCTATCCTGACACATGACCAGTTCTCCGAAATGGATCCGCGGTGCCATTGTCTCGATGTACCAATGGGCTATTACGATTGGTTTACTCGTCGCGTCAATCGTCAACAATTTCACACAGTATCGGGACGATCACTCGTCTTATCGGATTCCTATAGCCATCCAATTCATCTGGGCGGCTATCCTTGCCGGGGGGATGCTGTTCCTCCCAGAAGTACGTCTTCTATTCCTTCCATCAATCATCGATTTGACTTGATTGACTTTAATTTCGAAGTCCCCTCGATGGCTCGTCAAGCGAGGTCGTGACGACGATGCCGCTACTTCATTGAGCAGGGTCACTGGTCATAAGAGAACTGATCCTGAGGTTGACATCGAGCTGGACGAGATTCGCGCTAATCTTCAAGCAGAATTGGCCCTGGGTGAAAGCTCTTACCTTGATTGTTTCAAGTTCACCAAGAACAGAATCGCTCTTCGCACCCTGACAGGTATCTTCATCCAAGCTTGGCAGCAGGTCAGTTCTAATCCACATAACTAATTTTTGCCATTTATAATATCCTTCCAACAGTTGACAGGAAGTAAGCGACATAATTCGTTCTTCTAATACCAAATTCTTATGAAACCTCTAGTCAATTTCATCTTTTACTATGGTACGACCTTCTTCAAGAACTCGGGCATTTCGGATCCCTTCTTGATTTCGATTGCCACCAACATTGTCAATGTCTTTATGACATTACCTGGAATGTGGGGCGTCGAGCGATTCGGTCGCCGGCGCCTCCTTCTCATAGGCGCTGCTGGAATGTGTATCTGCGAGTTCATCGTTGCCATCGTCGGCGTCACCGTTTCTGTGCAAAACCTCGCTGGTCAGAGAGTTCTAATCGCGTTCGTCTGCATCTATATCGTACGTGATTACATTCAAGTCATCTTGGGCCATGCGATAACTGACTTTATCGTTATTCTTCAGGCCTTTTTTGCCGCGACATGGGGTCCGATCGCCTGGGTAATCACCGGAGAGATATTTCCACTCCAGGTTCGGGCAAAGGCTATGTCTCTCTCAGTTGCCAGTAATTGGTGATAATAATATCCAACTTTGTTGTCGGAATTTTGCTGATCTTCATGAAGGCTCTGGAATTTCGGCATCGGTTATGCCAGTCAGTACTTCCTTCCATCTAACCTCCACCGAAATTAAATCAGCACATTAGCCCCTTACCTTGTCAACGATCAACCAGGCTCCGCTGGTCTAGAAGCAAAGGTGTTCTTCATCTGGGGTTCCACCTGTTTCTGCTGTATCGTCTTCACATACTTCTGTGTACCTGAGGTACGTTGCTGGTTGCAAACTAGCCGAACGGCAAAAGTATCCATTGACGTCATCTTTCATAGACTAAGGGACTGTCTCTGGAACAAATTGATCTGATGTACCAGAATACACTCCCTGTCAATTCCCTGAAATACCGCCGCCGACTCATGGCAGAGGGCACATCTGCCGCCCCTGATAAAGAAGACACGAAGACTGGTGAAAGAACAATCGAAGACAAGGCTTGATTGACTTGTGAAATTTTACATTCTTGGGTTCTATAACGACCATAGCAGATATAGGGTTTTAGTGTTCTTCAAAGCCTTTTTGAAGCCTTTCTTTGCCATCGCTTCCACCGCGTACCGTTGTAACACATCTGTAATATGTGTATTTTACATGTTTGCTAATTGAATTCAGATAAATATTGTAAAACATCCAAGACAAGATTCACACATCAAGCGAGTCATATGAGCAGGTATTATTCTTTCAAAATATCTAGTAGAATACTTCGAGTTTGTACACCAAAGCATATACAGTATAGCAGATCCAAAATCATGTAAGGTTCAACCTATCTTCTGAACGTCATCAAACAAGTCTATATCCGAGATACTCGATGTCGACGACGATGACTCTAGTCCGACCCGAGAATCTGGCGAATTTCCAGGTACAACCTCTTTCACACCCACCTTAATCGACGGCGTATTTCCCTTCCAATCATCATCCAAGTCCTCCGAGTCGATCTCCGCCTCGTTTGAGGATGTAGGTGACGCCTTCGCTGATGGATCAGGGAAATCATAACGTTCCTCCGAAAATGATAGTATTGGGTCGAACGTTCCTGAAATTTGATCTTGACCCTGGAATTCCTCAGACAAGGGGAGATGGCCAGGAGACGGTGAAGCAACGGAGGAGTTGGAACCTTGAGACCGCAAAGACCAAGGATCACTGGAAAGAGGTTGAGACGCAGGTAATGAGAGAGCAGTCAGGTATCTATCATCTTCATTGGGTGGAGTAGGAAGCTGTGTCTCAATGGCCATATTGGTGTCACCCTCGTCCCTTTGTCGCTTTGATCGTGCTTCCTCGATCTTATGATGAGTCTTTCCACCAAGGGGAGCACTAGACCTTCTTCGATAGAATAAAAGATATGCGTTCGCATTCTAGAAACGAGTGCATGTAAATACACGCAGAGATGAAAGATGGGTGGACTTACAACTGCATCAGTGGCTTTGGCGGGAGTGACAAACGAGTCATCGAAGTGATACCATTTGTCGTTGAGATGATTGAGAGCGTACGCCCGGTAGTGTCCACCACCAAGGCCTCCCATATGCTCATCAACTCCAAATAGATCGTAGACCAGAGGCTCATCAAGGTTCCCGAAATCAAACTCTCTAAGATCAAGGCCCTGTTCCGCGAGCTTTTTAGCAACCGCACGCTCTCCAGCTATGCCGCCAAGGTCAAGGCCTTCGATCGGGAAATCAATGAAGGTATCTATCTTATCTCGTAGGGTTCGGCTATTGCTGAAGCGTTTCAGATGGACAACAAGGATATCAGGAGCTTTCCAGAGGTCAAATTTCTTCGTAGCTTGCTGATGCTTCTTGCACTGTGGGCAGTACCAGAGATCATCTTCCCCAAGCCTCTCCTCTTTCGTGAACTCGTCCAAACAATCCTGGAGGGTCAAGCCTTTCTTCCTTTTCTCCATGGCTGCCTTTTTTGACTCGGAAAATTCGGGATGCTGGAACTCGGGCCAGGTATCCCAGAGAGCGTGTTCATAGCGTGAGCGGTCGTCGCCAAAATAATACGCTTTCATATTCTCGTCAAATTCGCAGTAAAAGGCATCGCCTTCTCGAAGAAGGATCGGTTCTTCATCCATTGATTCGATGCGGCGGTCCCATGACTCCCATCGATTGCTGGAATAATAACTGGATTGTGTCCCATAATCTTTGTGGTTGGTTTGCAGCCTAAGGTTGAAGATGTCCTTCTTGGTCCCCACTGGTCGAGGCACATCGATGGTCACCGGAGAATCGGCCAAGTCATTCTCATCCACCAGAGTAAATCCCTTCTCATCGAGGATATCGCCATCTAATAGTTGGGCTTGCTGATGTGTGACTACCTTGCCATCTTCTGTAATTTCCGTTAGTGAATCCGCGGGAGCGGGAATGAAACCGTTGAGAGTGATGGGAACCGGGTTTGCCTCAGAGGCGTCAGAGGCGGTTGTTATCTCCCATTTAAAGAGGTCTCTGGCGTTGGCGGTCCAACGCTGCAGCCGTCCTAAAACCGCATCGTACATTGCATTAACATCAGTGGCTTGCTCGGGAGTGATGGCAACAACACTGGGGTAGCCAAAAAGTGATCCACCCTTGTTCGACATATAAGAAGCGCGCACTGGTGAGTTGAGGTCACAAAGATACATGGGGACTATTATGGGGTCACCAATTTGTCTCTTATACGACCTGCTCTGTTGGGAATTGCAAGGAAGCTCGAAACAAACGATGGTGTCATTATCTGACATGTCTCCACAAGAAACACCATCCTCAAGGTTCTTGTAAAATCTATTGTTGAATATTTCTAGGGTGAGGAGCTGCTCAGAATCAGACTGTAAGTTCATCCTCGACAAACGAATTCATAAGACTTACATTCTCTGGACTGGCATCCATCCAACGACCGAGAAGAACTTTGAGGTCCTTGAAAGACGCATCCCTACTGATTTCAACAGTTACCTGAAGTAAATTGTTCAATGGCTATTGCCAAAACATCGCATGAATAAAGGTACCTTCCGGTGAGACTTGTCTATGTCCCAAGGAACGTAGTAAATACTATGTTTCCACTTCTTGTTGACGGGTAATGGAAGCGTCAAGTACATAAAAGGATCGAATGTAATGGAAACCTGCACGACCATGTCAATATCGGTGGAAAAGAGGATCAGGAGGGCGCACCTTCTCGCATTCTGGACATATCAGTGTGCTCTGATACTGGCCTTGGAACAAATCGACGATGACACTGTCATTCCTCTTCATATAACCTTCCCAAGAAAGTTTTGCAAGTTTCGCAAGTTCGAGATTTCCACCACCTTCCCAGTCTGGTTTCTCTATATAAGGCTTTTTCAAGACACGATTAAGATCTTCGTGAAGCCCATCAAGCAAAAACGCCACGAGTTCCTGCGAGTCGTGCTGTTGATATCCACTGAACTGGGGTGCAAAGCGCTGAAGCTGCGACTTGAACTCGCGAGGAGAATACGACGTAGAAGTCCCATTGGAAGCCCAGATACGTTGAAGAAGAGCACCAAAAGCCTGGGCAATGGCACCGTGCATGCCAAGAGGGTTATCAGGGTTCAGCTCCTCTTGATACAGACCAGCTATGAAATCAAGTCAGAAGTCAGAACAACGTTGGATGTGATAATCATACTCAGGAAATAATCAGTAAGCTCCTTGCTGTGCGCAAGACATTGTAGCGCAGAATTCATGAAGCACGTATTACCCCTACATAGATTATGAGGAAACGAGGGAAATCAAAAATAAGCAACTAACATGTTCCCCAGACCTAAGGTGCCTGGCTCAATTGGCTTCTCCTTGGAAATAGAGGAAAAGGACGACTTCCACGAAGTAGATTGACTATACCCACTATTTGATCGCGTGACAGATGTCGACGCCACTGATGTGGTACTAGTCCCTGGCATACGGTTGAAGAAACCATCTGACGATTTGAAAACTACTTCTGGGAGTCCGGCGGACGTCGAGGGGGGAGCTGGAATAGTTTTCAAAAGCCACCCAGACTCATCCTTGAATTCGACGACGAAACAATCATTGGATTCCACGCACTCTTCCTCTAGAGTTTTCTCGGCATTATCTTCCAGGATCTTTCCGTTCGAATCTGAAAGCTGGGAGACGTGGAAGTCAAGGGACATCCAATCGTCATCTAGAGTGTCGATTTTCCAAATACGATAAGCGGCATTTCTTCTGTCTTCGGAAACTACGGCGGCGGCGAGGAGAGTATTCAATGTCTTGACTGTCTCTCCTGCAGAAACTGTGATACGAGACAAAGGAGTATCTTCAGATTTTGCCTTGACGAGTCTGAAAACTCTTAAAACCGGTGGGCGAAGCTCCAAAGAAGGCTGCTTTGATGAACCTCTCTCGATTACACGTCGTGGGAGCGGATGAATCGCTTCACCATACCTTTTGTAGCTGATTAACAAAAAGGATGGAAATGAAATATGGTCTCTCACCAAGACACAAAGCACCGCCAGACCTCTTCGGGCACAAACTCTAGATCGACGCCCTCGGAAATTGACGTGAGAAGATTGTTGTATGAATCGAGAAGAGGAGAATTATCAACTGGACCGAGATCCTGCTCATTGACTGGACCTTCCTTGTCGGCTTCACCCGTCAAAGCTTTCCGCCACCGTTTCCACCAATGTCTTGCGACCAGATACCACGTCTCTCCAACTTCCATCCTGCGCACTTTACAGCGGTCCACAAATGTCAATCTTTCTTCCGCAGGGGCAACCTTAAGCACCTGGGGTGATGTCGAAGGTTCCTGCGCGAGCGCAGAAGCATCGTCCTCGCCTTGGTCTGCCATGTACGCGTCTATATTGTGATTGGAATCCGCGATAGTCAATGTAGACATCTGATCCGTTCGTGGGCTCCTTGAGTCGACATCCATGGAGTTTGGGTCGGCTGCAGTGCGTTTGAGCGAAGAAGATGATGCATCGGAGTGCGTAGACTGACTTCGTTGGCGTTTCCGACTGCGTTGGCTGCCAGTGGGTGATGGGGAGCTCGCTGGGGAGGGTTGGTGAGTCATTTTTCTTGAGGGAAAGTGATATCGCGGGAAAATGGGAAGAATAAGCTCGCCACGCTGATTTATAACGCCTCAGAGAACAAGATCAAAGAAAAACAAAAGCTTCCTTCGACATACGCAAGCAAGTTAGATCGCTTGTTTTCACGTGATACGATTGGTAATCCGATCAGCAACAGAATTAACGCAAAGCAGCGTGCTTCGATTCCCCACACTCTTCCTTCCAACACATTGCATCTAGCTACGTCTCTCAGACCCACCTCAAATCCAAACGAATATATTATGTCTATTCAAGGTAAGATGCTATCTCAGTTTCATCTGCTCTTCATTTTCAATACTATTGTCCTTGAACAGACAAGCATTTTCTGAATTCACCCGAATCTCTTGTTCTCGATTCTCTCCGTGGTATTTGTACAGTGAATCCGGGTCTAGTCCTAGATGAGAAGAATAAAAGTTGCTTTTTGTTTCCTGACTGTCGCAATAATCTTAACTATGGCCAGTTGTGTATCTGGGTTCCCATGAGCCTTCCAAAGTCGTGCTACTTGGTGGCGGAGGATCCGGTCACGAACCCTCCGATACTGGGTTTGTCGGTAAGGAAATATCCGTCGTTATACCATGCACATGTGAAACATTGCATGAATAGGTCAAGGCATCCTAACAGGTGAATGCACTCATCAAGATGAAAGGAGACCTATCGCACACGCTGATGTGACGTCATAACAAGGCAGTGTGTGTGGGAACATTTTCGCCTCTCCGAATGCAAGTCAAGTCCGCCGTGCAATTGAGTTGACCGCTAATGACAAAGGGTATCGACATTCCCTTCTCAGTGTTGGCGCCGGCTAATATCAAACTTATTACAGCACCATAATTATTGTAAAGTAAATATTGTTGACTAATATTCTGCCAGAACTCCGGATGAACATAAGTTAGGAATTACACCGGTGACGTCTTAAACTTTGGACTGGCAAAAGAGCAATACGTTGCTCTTCATCCAGAGAAGACTGATCTAGTCAAGTTCGTCTTTGTTGGAGATGATGTTGCAGTAGGCAAAACGCAAGGAAATATCGTCGGCAGAAGGTATGTAAGGCTCACTCACTGCTTTATGTCAACATTCTCAGCATCTTGTGTACTTCTTGTTCTAGAGGACTCGCAGGATTAGTGTTAGTGTATAAAATTGCGGGAGCTTTGGCTCATCGTGGTGCAAGTCTTGATGAAGTATATAACATTGCTCAATGGGTCTCAACAAATGTCGCGACAATCGGCGTGGGCTTGGAGCACTGTCATGTAAACCCTCGAGCACATACACAACTCACATGAATTACATCTACTCCTAGGTTCCGGGAACTGCAGCGGCAACGTCTCACCTTCAGGCTTCCGAAATCGAGATAGGCATGGGCATTCATAACGAAAGCGGTAATCGCCGTCTCTCGCCTAACCCTCCTCTGAATGAACTTATTCCCCACCTTGTTGATCTCATCATGTCGACCTCGGACTCTGAGCGTTCATTCCTGCCTTTCCAGAATCAGAAAGGCAAAGACGAGGTCGTAGTCATGGTCAACAATCTTGGCGGAGTGAGTGAACTGGAACTCGGTGCAATCACGAAGGAGGTGCACACCACCCTTCATGTACGCGGTGTCACTGTCCATCGTATATACTCTGGCACATATATGGTCAGTTTTGTCTTTTCTAACGCATGATGATTAATCTATATCTTGTTTCTAGACAAGCCTTAACATGCCAGGCTTCTCGATTACTCTTCTACTTATGCCGCCCAAAGGCACGACATCTGCTCCTGCGAAATCTCTTTTACTGTCCCTTCTCGACGATCATTCTAACGCTCCAGGATGGAAATGGTGCTCGCGTGCAGCGCCCTCTGTTCAAACCCACCTTGCACCAAGTACATCCCAGGCAGAACAAATCACATCTGGATTGCTATTGAACGTTGCAGATGTCCAGTCCTTCGAAGCAAGCGTTAAACGCGCTTGTGAGGCTTTGATCGCTGCAGAGCCAGTGATAACGCAAATGGATACCATTGCGGGAGATGGGGATTGTGGTCTTACTCTGAAGGTCATTTCACGTTCTTCAAAATTGATCCATCAGTATGACTGATGATCCACTGGTATTTCAGGCAGGAGCTGAAGGTTTGGATTTCTCATCTTAGCTATACAGCAGGACATTGCTTGACGGATACAACAGTTGCTTTGAAGAAACTTTCAGGAGGAAAGATAAATGGACATGATGTAGGTGGTTCAATTATTGCCATTGCTCAGGTCGCAGAAGAAGCCATGGGAGGCACTAGTGGAGCACTCTACTCGTACGTGTTCCCCACATTATAACGTACTGTTGCAATGGTCTTGTCACGCTTTCATCAACTCTCATTAGGATCTTCTTTTCTGCCCTTGCACAGGGCCTCCACTCTAATGCAACTACCAGCGCCACCGTCACAGCAGAGTCGTGGAGTAACGCCCTCACTTATGCATTGACCAAGTTGTATACTTACACTCGTGCTCGTCCTCCATCTCGCACTCTTGTCGACCCTCTGGCAGCCTTCGTCGAAACACTAGCCAATACTTCTGGCAGCAATCTGAAGGCGGCTGTTGAGGCGGCTGTAGCGGGAGCAGAGCACACGAGAGACATTGAAGCCAAAGTGGGACGTAGTGCCTATGTAGAGGGTGATCGCTTGAAAAAGGAGAGGGTCGCAGATCCTGGGGCATGGGGCGTTAAGACAATTCTGGAGAGCCTAGTGAATTGACAGCAGAAAGCCCTATTGAAGGTCCAGAAATATATTTGACAATGTATCCGAGAGTATGTATGGCAATGTATGTAAGCATAGCAAACCAAGCTACTTATGAGAATCATTCGAGCTTTGTTTGTAGATCAACCGCCATGACTGGCGATTGGCCGTCCAAGTGATCCAAGTACGTCACCTATAGGATTGGATGCAGTAACTCCTGACCTAAATGTTTTCTCCCAGCCACCCAAAATACCTTCAACCACCTTGACTGCAGCCAGATACGTATTATTTAATGCTAATGGATAGCCGGGGCTGCGGGTGAATAGATTTTCGGGGGCACTTTCGCCTTCGGGTGGTCGATCGAAGTCCGAACCAGCACGTTGAACAATAATCCGCCCGAAATCCACTGCACCCCACAAAGCCCCACGCAAAAAGGCACCAAGTACTGCATTATCCTCCTCTTGCGCCGTGCAATAAACACCTGCATCGTGTGTAAACAGCGCCGTCGTGTTTTCAAATGCTTCTGCAAGCAAAGTACCGCTCCAATAGTTGTCTGACGTCGCAGTATCACATTCCACTATAGAGGGAGCCGCTGCTCCAGCTGCGTAGTCAGGAGTGACTGCGTAATGGGCTCGGCGATCCTGGGAGGCCTCAGAATCGGTCAGGTTAGCTTGTTTGGCGAAAGTGACAGCGATCTTGCGAAGTGCATCGTTGACTTCGAAAACTTCGGTACCATATAGCTTTTTCGGGTACTCCCAGGGTGCTTTGGATCCTAGTGGGATATACCCGGTCGGAGAATAGACAGGTTTCTCGCGTGCATCGAACTCATATTGCAGTGCAACCTGCACTGCATAACGCGCATAGGTCACGGAGCCAATAGTGGCGATTTTGGGATTTACTCCTGCTATGCCGGCGATGAGGAAGTACGTGGTGGTGAGATCGAAGACGGAACAGTGGACAAGAGAGCTGATAGTAAGCGCTGCATTGATTTCGGCTTCTCCGGTCGTGAGCTGACAGATGTTGCCATCACTCGTGCAATGTGCGCTGGGGAATAAAGGTGAAAACCCGGGAACTGTGATGTTCTGAGCGAGAACATCAAACTCCGGGATTCCATACCACAACCCGGCCTCTCGAGGGTACTAAGAGTCCAGAATTGAATGATGACTGAGAGAACACATTTGAGAACTGACCAATGATATAATGAAAATCTTAGGCTTGATCTTTGGTTTGTGCTCATAGGATGATAAGGGGGCAGACGTGACCCCTGGAGGTGAAATAACATCGCGAGATGATTGATTTGAGCAAGCTGAGGGAAAGATTAGTGATAAAAGCTGAATGACCAAGGTGGCCAAGAGAGATCCCTTGTAGTACACCATACCAGCAACGAAGAGCTTGAGTAGACTCCTGCAGATCCAAGCCTTTTATATCGCGCTGTTCATCTTCCATTCTATCATGTCAATAGGCGTAGCTTTTACCATTCAACTTTAAATGATATACTCGAGCGATACAGGAGGCTGAACTGTGTAAGGACCATCATTTTGGCTAATGTGTTACGACACCGCGCCCCAAAATTACCTTGTTTGGTGTAGCCCTGAAGTTTCACCGACGTCACACCCCGCTTAGTTACATACTAAGAACGTCCTCCCACGTTTTGTGAGACTGCTTAAGCGAGCCTATACCGCAGTCAAGTCTCTCATAAACACTGACATGCCATAACGTACATAGTGCATGTCATCACTTCCCGACAGTTGATTTGGCAGGGGACAAACAAAAATACTAACCTTTGAACCACATATTTCTAAGATTATCAATGAGCTCAAAAATACATTAAAACACCTTGCATTTTGGACAATATTGCTGCTACAATAGACACACTATTATGCTGGCCAATGACCACACCTCGCATTGTGACGGATTGCTCTTTGTTCCCCGACGGATTATAAACAATGGCTCGTTGTACACAACTACATATAAATATTCGGATTCTTACAGATAGCACCCCTCAGTCGTTTATACCGGACCGAGGGTGAGTTGCTTACGACACGGATTTACTAACTAACCATACCCCTAAGATTGTACTTATGTTACATTGATCTTAGGTATAGATCAACTCAGTCATTTATACCGAACTGAGGATTGTCCTTACGTTACATTGATCTTAGGTCAATAAACATACGGTCTAGACTTCTAACATTGCATACATCCTATCTGTGTTGGTGTGCTTTTGAAAGTGATATCTCAAGATCAAAAAAATGATACAAACCATATCATATAATCATTATAGGGGCACAGAAAAGGGAATACCCTGCCACCTTTGGGGAATGTGAATATCCATCATTCTGGCCTAATTGAAAGCACATCCATTCACTGGGTACAGGGATCGATGTTCTTGACGGAGAGCAGTCCGAGAATTTTTGCCAAAGCTTCGAACTAAGAAACGTAGACTGGCTCAATCCATACGCTTTTACAACAGTTCCCAGAAAGGCGTCGTTATTCTTCTGTCATTTAATTCATCAATTTCTTTATTTTTTAAAGATACTGAAAAGTGTTTGAATACTTATAACACGAATAGAGCGATATCATCCGAAAATAGGCTTTGAAAAGTACCCCTATAATGACCCTTCCACGTAACCCATCATCTTGGCTTCCATAGGGGCATGGGTTATGAGACCCTTTTGATTGTGTTCTGACAATCTACAGATCTGCATACGCCACTTAGGAGACGTTCCGGACGAAACACAGAGCCCAGGGCTCCTCCCATGATTCATGCCTCTGTGGCACTTATCGGCTTTGGTATGGTTTGGTTCATGAGAAGAATTAGAATTATAAGTCAGATATCTGTATTATGACCCCATCAAGAATATGAGTATGGGTGTGAATGAATTACCGAATTTCCCTGCAAATCAAGTTAGTGAATTGAGCCTAATACGGGGTGTTAGGCCGCAGGGCTCGGGCTAATTATACATATGAAACACTGAGTTGGCTAGCGAATTCAAGCGGTTCGAGGGACTGAGTTTGGTCTATACAGCCTCCGCAAAACGCCGCCCTGACGACGCTCATCACCATCTTTCACAAATCTGGAAGGATAGCCTCAATTCGAAGTAACTCCTGAAACCGCGAACGAGTGATGTGCCGGCTCGGGCCTGAGGGCGAGCAAGTCACGCCATTGTCAGTGAGACTACTTGATCAGCTGCAATGGTTCAGGTTACTTTTGACTCCCTCAATCAGAGACCATTCATCTCATAAATCGAGGGAGAAGAAGCACTGAGAAACTTTTGCTCACTGCAATCGGAGGAATGTAATGCCAGGCTCGGCAGAGTACAGAGAAAAAGCCTCTCACGTCAGGCCTCAATATTCAACATTCAATCCTTACTGGACAGTGCTTG
This sequence comes from Termitomyces sp. MG145, assembly GCA_003313055.1. Taxonomy (NCBI): domain Eukaryota; kingdom Fungi; phylum Basidiomycota; class Agaricomycetes; order Agaricales; family Lyophyllaceae; genus Termitomyces; species Termitomyces sp. MG145. Next base: position 10,697 of record QGOB01000275.1, on the reverse strand, counting down.
TTGGAAGAGCTATTGAGTAAGGTTCAATCCAAAGCACGCTTGATCTGGACTGAACAACCTCTAGGCCACCCATTGACAATTTGGAATGCATAGACGTTCGAAAAACTTATTCTCAAACTTGAACAGACAGACAATCTCAATACAATTAAACATGTCACTCCATCCGCAACAGATGAACCCATATGGATGGAGCCACTGCCTTCCATAGTGTGCCATATAACAGTCAGCGCAACGACGCGATGTTGAGATATATATCCCAGAGATGGTTATGTCATACGGAATCTGTGGCTTTTTAGATTTGGCTGCTTTGACGGAATGGCGGGCCCCGAGAACTTGACATCATGACCAGACCTACTCTGTAGTCATAAGAACACATTTTCCGCATGACCACAAGTTTCCCTCCATCAGTAGAGCATACATGTACAGCATACACCGGTGTCGAGATATGTAATGGAGAACAACTCTAAGTGATCGAAAGTCGCGAGCCATCCAAATTTGGTCTACGCAGTAGTCTCACCAAGTCCGTTGCGCTTAACCACTCCTGCGAGCACATTGTCCACGTCTGATAAACTTGCTTCCTTTCTGAATATTTGCATATAAGTCCCTTCTGCACTTGGAACACCATACTCATCCGTACCACTCGGACCAAGACCACGGCGGGCAATATGCCAATGTTGCGGGTTCAAACCACGTGAGAACACCTCCGAGATATCAGGATCCCTAGATGGTGTCAGGATGACAGAGAAACTATGCAGAGCAAGTAGACATACAAAGTTTGTATTTCTTCTGCATCATATAGATAACTTGACTTGGACGTAAAATTGGAACTTGTGATCGTGAATTGTCTGGCAGACATGATATGAATATCTGTGGGCTGAAGAATGTTCGAGACAGTAGGAAGCCGGTCGGGAGTCGATCTATGGAAGCGGATGTCTTAATATAACAGTGAGGAGACACAAGAGGAACGCTCGGACGTTTTGGATAGCTCCTCGGAAAGCACAGTCTCAATATCAAGCAGGAAAGTAAACGCGTTCTGTGCGACTTCAGCCAGTGAAGTCGACGAATCGTCATCCAGTCCAATGAGTGCCAACATGGTCCTATCGTTCTGTTAGAAATTTAAGATCCAGCTTCAATATTAGAAGACTCGTTCACTGTTACTTACTATCATGTAGTGTACCTTGTGGCAGCTGGTGAGGTGAAGACTGTCCGATGTTGCAAGGTGGACACTAAGGGAAGAAAAGACGGGCGGAGGCGGAGGAAGGACTGAAGGCTCTGCAGCATTCAGCGGAGGCGTGACCATTATCGAATCTACTTCTCCAGATTTCCGATCATTATAAGATGCATCTAAATCAGCGCTTGACACGTCCACAAGTTTCTCGGACGCCTCAGAAGGCGGAGGAATTAATAGTTGGGTCTTCTGATCCGATGGGGGCGGTATAATATATTCATCAGCAACGGAAACACTGTGAGACGAGTCGTCCAATATGGCATCCGCTAAGGCGTCGTGGTCAAGTCCTTGGGCTACCGTGGATGGGAGAGACGGATCAGGTGTCCCCTTGCTTTCCTCTGATCCTTCTTTACTCTCTGACCCTTGCCGTTTACTAGACCCCTTTCCAAATGTCAGCACAGCAGGCCAGCCCCACTTGACATTCCTATTCATCGCAGGCATTGCGAGAAATGAACTCGTATTTAGTTCCTTTGGAGGGTCTTTGCCGTTCGGTCGATCATCACCGTCTCTGTCTACGATTGTCTCATCGTGTGATGTGCTTTCAAGCGCCGGTGCTTTTGCGGGTATTAAGGAAAGGAGATACCGAGGTAGTGATATGGGATAATTGGCTGTGAAGTATTGCGGTGAAGGGATAACATATGGAGGCTGTATGATGATTGACGACACTCGATTGGATAAACGTTGTGAGAAATGCGTGATAATAGGACCTAGTGAGCGGTATGAAGGATGCAATGAAATGCCTGGAATGAATTGAGCTGGGGATGGTGTGAGTAGAAGAAGGTATATACCAAGGTGTTCTCCAAATTCTGCGCCTTCTTCTAAATTCCATGACCATGCCCAAACGGTAAAAAATCTTTCTAGTTGCAGTTCTAAGCCTTCTTGTCCAATTGTCGAGAGTATAGTGGTGAATGATCCATGAGTGAGCTGAAAAAACCGAGTCAGTCCAATTGGCAAAGGTTGGGCTAGAATGGCATTCCTGACTTTGAACTGCTCGTAACCTCGTAAAATATCGGCACGCAGTGCAAGATCATGGACCGAACCCTCTTGATAGTCGCACAATAGACCATTTAGATCTTTTTCCTTCCCATTCTCGTTGGACTTGGATTTGTCCTTGTATTTACCTTTACCCTTTTCAGGCGGTGCACGAGGCACCTTCGCAAGTTCTACACTCTGAAGATGCCTTTCCGCTAAGAATTTGTTTTCTCTCAAAGATAACAAACTCACTGCATGAATCCAGAAATTTGGTTCCGGCGAAACCATGATCAGGCGTTTGGATTGTGAGCGGACATTATTGCAAGTGTCAACCTTGTTGAATATGCTAAATAGAATATACACCATGTACAGTACAGAAGAATACTGTTACTTACTGAGAAAAATTGACGAGAGCCTTCGCAAGTCCCACCTGTCGAAGCATTCGATCGCGTGATACAGCACGTTCTTTGGAAGTGTAAAACAGGATATGTGCCTGCTCTTCTGCATCCTCATCGTCGTCTAGAATGGGTCCAAGAGGTCTTAGAGTAGGGTTATAGATGGTCAGGTAGAGGAGGTTGGGAGGAATCCTGTTCATCGTCAAGCGCGAAGCCAGAATCACACATGTGTGTACGTAATCCTAAGATTACTATCCACGTGTTCCGCGTGTTGAACCACGATCAAGAAGATGAGATTCCAATATTGATACAAGTTCGATACATATCTCGCTACAAACACAATTCAGGATCCGACACAAGGTCGGCCGGGTCAGAGCCCTCTTGATCTTCCTCAGTTTCATCCTCACTCTCCTCTTCATCACTATCTTCCTCGCTCTCGCACTCTTTGAAAGTCAAAGAAATATACTCATCACCGAGTTGTGCGTTGTCAGCAGTAGAAATCACCGCCTGCTGTTCTTCAGAAGAGTCAGTGCCAATCACAACATTACCCACCATTGTTGTGGGTGAAGTATCCGTTGGCTTCGCGGTGGATTTCCGAGCTCGGTTGGCCCGTATGACATGTGGAAGCTTGCATCCCTTGGTACTGCAGGTCCCCTTTTCCGCAAAGTCAGGGCACTCTCTCACATGTTGCTTATCACAGTCAAGGCCCTTTTCGCAATAACCTAGTACAGCAAAATCGCGACAGATGCCTTCGCGTGCGCCAACATTCACATGAGGGAATGGACAGCCGTCACGAGTGCAGCGACCCTTGTTGAGGTAGTGCAGACATAGTGGCGTGCGTTCCGGTGTCGGGTCGTGTGAAAGAGCACAAGTCTCCGCGGTATAAGAACAGTTGTCTTGAAGAAAGTTCCAACAGATAGCGATCTTGGCGGGATCGTGCTGGTATGGACATGTAAGGCCGCGACTACAGGCACCTGTAACAGCGTTGTGAACACGTATTTGGATGAGGTAAAAGACAATGCTTCAGAAGGTCAGATTTCTGAAGCCGGATCTAGGCGCACCTGTGGTTGTGAAGCGAGGACATGGCTTGTCAGAGTATTTAAGACGTTTGACACGTGGCCTAAAATGTCATCTGTAGCATTCCATGGCGCAATACTTCAAGAAAACTGACTGGTAGGGGCGAGTCGTATTGTTGAGTGTCATATTGCGGTTCACTGGGCGCCCGCGGTTACTGCGAACCGACTTTTGCTTGTACATTCGAGAACTAGGGATAAGATGACCTGATTTTCGAGTAAATGGTGCTTGATGCTGTAAAGTTGCTTTCGGTACACTTGGCCCAGAAAAGCTAGGTTTGGGTACTAAAAGATACATCGTACCTTCAGTTATCAAGATAGTCACAAGTACTTACAATCTTTACGGATGAGGGAGCGCCCAGACGATTCAAAAGCAACACCATTAATGACGACGTCCTTGACGTTTGTAGAGTGTGGTTTGGCTTGAGGTTGCGGTGGGAGTAGCGATGCCGATTGACGTTGTACAGTATTGACGTCCTGCCGAATATACTTGTTTGCTGGCTTGTAGTTGGGATTGATGTATGTGTTATTCCTTGAGTTCGTTCGTGGATAGACTGGATGCTGTCCCGATATTATCGACTTGCGTTCATTGATAGTTGCTGGAGAACATCGCATTGATAGATTTCACGGATAATGAAGTAAAGTTACCTGTAAGGCGAGCTATTTCGCTTCTTATCTGTGCCTCGGAAGCCATAGTATCAGGAGGAAAAGAAAAAGGTTGGTCCCTTACTCATCCGTTGAATCGGATATGTATGATTGTCATTGTTTGTAATGTGGCTTCATGATTCATCACTTCCGCGGTCGCATCTAGCCTCTTCGACTTGAAGAGGACATTTGAGCGCGTTAATCTTTGGATCGACCCCAAAGCAAGCACTCCTATCATCTTTATGTTCTACACTTCGTCTTCAGCAGGCTTTTTCTGTGAGAGACTTACATTTTCTTTGGTACTCGATGCCCTTACTTACAATAATGCGAAAAAATTTGTTCCAGCAATAATATCCTTCGAGCTCGTCCGACTATCTCACCTTCATGAGTTGTCGAGGCCGACAAGAGAGCAGAGAAGGGTATGACACTCATTCGAGTGGTTGTGTGGCATTTTCTCTTATGCTAGGAGGCGTTTCCTTTGGCGTGATTCTACCAAGCAAGGATCGTGGCGGATTACTTATCTAAGGCTTCTCCAGATTCATGTCTTCGTCATGCTCTAGCCTCTCTCCTGCAGGAAGTCCATTTTATATCAGCGACGTTGAAGACATCGACAGCCGCTGCTAGCGTAATCATGATATAAGAAACTTACTATGGGCTTGCGGCGTTCGTCAAAAATCATCCAAGTTCATTGTAATCACTTCCATCATTTATGTATTGACAACGCCCTTTTTCTATCTCTAGGACGTATCTTTTACCTCGAATCAGAACACTTATACTCTCTTCCCGCGCAAAGGCTGATGTTGCGGAGCATCGGCCCAACAAGCGTACCGTATTGTTGTAGATCTACATCGAGCTATCTGTCGCTCTGGGCCTTGTTCTCGCTGTGTTCTCTGTGGTGCAATCTATGCTTCATTTCCTGCCCCAATTTCCAATATTTGTCAAGGGAAATGAGCTTTTTCATGCTCCCCAGTGTGGTCAAAGGGCGGCATTCTCAGAGGATGCTAGGCCTGTATTTCAATTTGGCTTGAACGCGCTCACCTCCGGTCGGCTGTCACGAGAAACTGAGTTAGGATGACTCGTCCAATCATTGGCTCTGGTACCTGCAACGAACAAGTGTCCTCGAACATGCTCAGGTTCTGCCCTCGGTTACATTTTGTCCGTTGTACCATACCCGGAGTCTTATATGACCACTCGACTAATGACTTTTGGTTCATATATGGTACATTCTTGGCGAAATGGCTGCTATGGATGTACTTGGCACACCTGTAGCTACCACATACTGCGCCAAATTAGGCATGGAATATGACTAATATTCCATGCCCGATTCGGCGTGCTTTTCCTAGTTCTCCCTTCCTGCAATAACGAGCTATGTCCTGTGCCTTCGGCACAGGTATGTAGCTCGTTGGGGGCTCGCCCCCAAACCCCAACTGCATCCCGGCCCCAACCTCGCAAGCTTGGTTAGGGCCTTGTGTTCAAAACTCAATGCTTAATCCCAGCCCCAACCTCGCAAGCTCAGTTAGGGCCTTGTGTTCAAAACTTGATTCTTAATGTTCAAAACTCAAATTCATCAACTTAATGTTCTCTTATCATATAAGGAGGATATCAGACAGAAACTATATAAGCCAATACTGCAATGTCCTAATTTCAAAATACAAAGTCTAGCTAAATACATTTGAAGAAGTTAGTAATAAGAAGTTATCATATTCCAAGATGTATACTTACATTTATCTATTTGTCAATCATTACATTTGTCCATTTGTTCATCATCAGATACTAAAATTTATAAAGGTTAGTAATCAAAAGTGAGTCTATCTAAAGTGAGACTTACATTTGCAAACCATTCAGGATTTCTTGATAGACTATATTTGCTGTTGTCCTTGTTGTATTTTCTGATGGCAAAATCACTTTGATACGATTTCCAGATGTACACCTAGACAGTGCCACATAAAGTTGTCCATGTGTAAATACAGGTGATCGAAGATCCAATCCCACTTGTTTGACTGATTGACCTTGGGACTTGTTGATAGTCATAGCAAAGGCTAATCGAACTGGATATTGTCATCTGCGCAATGGAATAGGCAAATCTTCTTCAGAGGCATCAATGTTAATTCTTGGAATCATAACCACTGTTCCTCCAAACTTGGCATCTCCACTGATGATACGGCATGTGAGGACCCTGGTGTTAATATGAGTAACAATCATCCTTGTCCCATTGCAAAGTCCTTGAGTTGTATCCAAATTCCTGAGAAGCATGACAGGAACACCAACCTTAAGAGCCAGTCTAGCCAAAGGCAAACTACTGGCCCTCAAAGAGTTAAGATATTCCATGGGATAAAGGCCATCAACATTTCCATCATCAGACTTGACAGAATTAGCACTCTGCAAGATTTTTTCCTGTCCTGAAAACCTGTGCAGAATCTCTGAATTGATCTCCTCTACATCCAAGTTCTTGCTTGAAAGAATGGTCCGGTCCAGAAAATACTGATCCTGTTGATAATGATTGATATCAGGATAGGTGGAGTTAATTAATCCAATGATAGAATTGTCATCACAGATCATGGTTCCTGGAAGTTGTACTGTCTGCCCATGCTCAAGGTTTTTTCCAGCACCAATATCCAGTAACCAAGCTGCATGAGCAACATTATCAGGAGTCTGTTCCAACTGCATATTT